>JAVDBV010076978.1:0-17574 GCA_032619315.1 Piper longum
GTCTCTCAAATCCTGTATCGACTTCGGCGGAAGGACAGATAAATCCTACACACACTTGAGCTCAACACAAGATTTTCTTTCTTGCATTTATTTATATTTGATGTATTTTGATTTTTATTTTACAATGTCTTCCATTCTCATGACACCAAGAGGGTTATTTCGATCTATTTTATGGATCGAGTCTCACTGACTAATAATATTAAACATGTCTCGACTCGATCGTAACATTTTTGATCCGGTTCTTAAGTGAACCGAAATTGGGGTGTTACTTACTTCATGATTTTCTTAGGCACTTTCAATTGGCTCATTGGACTAGCTTGGAATCTAGCACATAGGCATATACTTAGCATAATATATGGTCTACTTACGATGAGATATGGAAGGCTTCCAATCACACTCCTATATAGCATGATCCACCGGTGGATATCTGTAAAACCCATGATTTGAGTCACGGTTTTATAATCGTTAGCCGATCGGTTCAGCTGTCGGTTCGAGTTGAGTGTATTTCGGAACACGTGTACTGAGCCGATGCCGGTCACGTGTATGAGGTATGAGGGGTCATGTGTACCCGAGAATGTGATGATAACGTCATGAATGGGCAGAGAATGAGTTATCTGAATATATAAGAGTATATAGTTCATGGTTTTAGATTTTTTTATTTTGTAACCGTAGAAATAGTTTTAGGTCGTTACCGCATTAGGATGCGTTATTGGTAGTTTTGGGTGGGTTATTAGCTATAGAGTATGTCATTTGGATGTTGTGTGTTTTGTTTTATTTTATGAGATTTTTCCCTATTTTTATAGATTTTTTTTAAGTTTATTACGCGTTAGTTATTATTTATGACTCTAGACGTAGTCGAGTCAAGTTTTATTACGAGATTGCCACCCAACGTGTTTTTCTTTCCCCAACACCTTTCCCCCCTTTTCCCAAACCCTACCCACCTCCCCTATGCGCCGCCACCACCGCCTAGCACCGCCCGGCCACCGCTCCTCGCCGCCCAGTGCCGGCACAAGATTGTCGTGCCGCCCCGACCAACCCCGGCCACCGTCCGGCCGCCGCGACGCTGGATCGCTGCGGCTAGAGCAGAGCGGTGTTGTTGTCGCGTCGCCGATTCCGACACCGTTGACCGTCGCCGTCGCCATCTAGTGGTCGCCTCGGCCTCCTCGACCACCCAGCTACCATCCCCGACGAGATCGCCGCCGATCGCCGCCCTGGCCGGCCGGATTTAGCCACCCATCACCGCACCTATTTTTACCATTTTCCGGCAAGCCGCCGCCTCCATCGGCTACACCGATGCCACAGAAGCGTCGGGCTCGCCGAGACAGTTCCGATGGTACCCAACGCGACCACTATCCGGCTAGTAGACGCCACCGGCGACTCTCGCCGGAAAACCGTCGGAAAGTCGCCGGAAAACCGCCGAACCCGCCGGAAAACCGGAATTATTGGAATTTGCTGGAATCCACCGGATCTTTCGTGGAGTTCACCCGGTCGAACCCGATCGAGCTTCGGACGCCGTGGAGCGCCGAATTCGAGGTTCAAGATGCACGTACGAGGAAGCCCTAACCGTCACCGATTGCCGACGACGTGAGGTATAATTACCTCTTATCCTAATTTGATTAATTATAATTGATGATTGTTAGTACAACATGTTAGGATTGAGTAGTAGTTATGATTAATGATTGATTAATTAATAATGAGGTGATTAAGTACTGATGAAGTGATAAGTGACATGATTTGATTAAGTACGAACGAACAGCTAAGCGATCTAATGAGATAGATCGAGGATGCGCATGATAAGTGGCTAGGATGTAATTTAGGAAAATATAATAAAATTGGCATCAAAATAAGGACTTAGAATTATTATATTAATGATTATTGAATTGCTCGATTGATGATGATTTGCCTTGTGTATTGATCGTGTCGGTTTGATGCATCATTTAGTTATCGGGCGTTAGTATTTAGCTCTGATGTGTAGATACGGAGTAGGAGCTCGCCGCCTAGGTGTGATGGCACACTTGGAGCTTCTACCAGGTCCGTTTAGGACTCGTCTCTGATTTACGCTTTATTCCATCGCATTTTGGTTTTCTACTTGCAGGACGAGTTAAGTGGCGTTTTATTGGATCCCACTTATCTCGGGCCATTGAGCCGATCGCATTTGCAGATTAATGACCCTCGAGGATAAGATCCCTCGAGTATGTTTTCGAAAACAAGATCCCCCACAAGTTGCCTTCAGGCCTATTTTATTAAATTCCCTACCCAGGCCTATATATGTAGTTTTTGTGTTTTCAGTGAGAGATGGAAAGAGGGAGGTGGCCATGGCTTCAAACAAGACATGTGTTCATCTGCGGGTTGATGTTGGGGAGGACCCACTTCATCCCGAGGGATCCTACTAACTCCGCGTTTGAGTTCCTCACAGCTGGAGAACGTGGAGGTTTACGGGTACTGTTTAGTATAGCGCATGTCATGACTTGTGGTTCAAAGGGTACTGAAGGCGACTGACTGAGAGTGCTCGGCCTCCGGCTCAAGGCCAGGAGTAATATGAAGGATGTAGAGGGCTGAGATGAACGAGAATGATATTTGATGCTAGACGCGAGAATGAGATTTGATGCAAGACGCAATAGATGAGATGAATATGAAAGAGAATGAGAAGGATAGGTGATGCTGCCGCTCGAGGGCGACGGCTCCCATTAGTGCCCTTGTGAGAGTTCTTGAAGAAGTATATAGTTTTTATTCAATAGGAGGGTTAGCTCTCCTGTGCCAGTTTGATATTAGTTATTTTCCGGACCGGTAATGCTCGTTACTGACGGTTTTGTACTATATGTAGGTGACGACTATGAGATGGAAGTGCCAGCCTGAACAGAGGAGCAATGAGGTCTTTCGCACACACACATGTATTCGGTGACTGAATGTTTAATATTCTGTTTATACTTTTATTATATTTGAACTGATGTGAGTTAGTGAAAAGGATGATAGTATGATTGAATGCTAAGATATAATGTCATGATGTGAATAATGAATAGAGGACATAGGTGGTCTTCATCTTAAGACGCCAAGAGTAAATTCAGGTCGGCTTAATCGAATCTAGTATATTATCGAACGGTTCGGTCGCCGGTAGCATTTCCGGGTCGGTTCAAGGGTGAGCCGAGTCGTGGTGTTACAATATCTTTAATTCTTCACCACTCTCTAACTGAATTTTTTATTGTGCTTCAAGTCAAACTTTGACTGATTAATAAAGATCCCTTCTTTAGAGTGCTTGATTTGAAGAACACGAAAGAAACTCAATTCTCCCATCATGCTCATCTCAAACTCCTTGCTCATAAGGTTGATAAATTTTTTCACAAAGTTTGGTATCTTTTAATCCAAAAATATTGTTATCTACATAACTGTGTACCACCAAAAGCATGTGCTTTGATCCTTTTTGTGAACAATGTGGTATCAATTTTCCCTCTAGAGAATCCTTGGAAGATGAGGAAGTACCTAATTTTTTCAAAACATGCCTTTGGAGCATGTTTGAGAAGATACAAGAATTTATTGAGTTTGAATACATGGTAGGGTTCCTTAGGGAGCCTGGAGGTTGCTTCACATAAACTTCATCCTAGATGTAGTCATTTAAGAAAACACTTTTAACATCCAGTTGATACAAGATGAATTTGTGGTAGCATGCAAATGCAAACAATATCTGGATAGACTCAAGTCTAGCCGCGGGAGCGAAAAATTCCTCATAGTCATTCCCTTCCTCTATTTAACACCCCATTTTTTGGCTTGAGGGTGGACTGATGTGTAATATTATAATTTGAAAAACTATTCATTAGACTATTCTCATTCGAACTTTATAAAACTAGATCTCAGCCCTCGAGGAGGCTTAAGATGAGCAACTTATAGGATTTCATTACATATGCATGTAGTTCATACTAGCATAGAGAGGTTTTTAAACTTAAGGATCCTATATGATCACTCGTAGCCACAATAGAGGCAGAATCTCCCCTGCAACTATGAGTGATGACTTTGAAAGTGCTGATGATCACTCTCAATTGAAGAAGAGGTGCACCCCTGCTCCAGTTTTTGAGGTTGAGTGCTATGGCATAAACCTTTTCTTACTACTTAGTTTGAGTGATTTGTTACGTTTCTTAATTTATTACATGCAAATTAATGTATAGAATTTGTGACTTGAGTTATAGTTTTACATTAGTGTACTAGTCGGTTCAACCAACGGTTCGAGTGGAGTTAGTTGCATGACACGTGTGCTGAGCCGAGGCCGACTGTGCATTATGAGCAATGAGGGTTGTGTACCCAAGTATATGATGATAATATCATAAAAGCGAAGAGAAATAAGTTATCAGAATAAATGATAGTATGTAGTTATTTTTTATGTATTTGATTGTAGAATTTTTTTTTGGGCATTAGGAGGCATTATGTAGCAGTTTGGGTGGGTTATTAATTATAGAACATGTCATTTTCATGTTGTGGAGTGTATTATATTTTATGATATTTTTTCATATTTTTTTGAATTTTTAAAAGAATTTATTAGGAGTTGGTTATTATTTTTTACTTGTGTTAGAGTCGAATCAATTTATATTTACGAGATTTCTACCCAAACCCTTCACTTTGATGCCTTCCCTTCTCTCCCCGATCACCGCCCCAACACTACTTCTGACATCACCTCACGCCACCACATCACTATCGATTGACGTCACCGAGCTCTGAAGGAGTTCGGCGAGTGGTGGATTTGCGTGATTTGAATGATATGAAATATATGCTAATGAACTGATTAAGTAAATTGAGTATGAATTGTGAATTAACTCCAATGTAAATTAGGAAATCACGATGTGAATTGATGTGAATGCTTGATCTGAGTATGTTAGTTAGAATGTGTGAACGTGTCATTCAAATAGTGCGCGTTAGCTTTTAGATTTGATATGTAGGTACATAGTAGGAGCTCGCTAGCTAGGCACGTGGGCACGAGCTTCTACCACGTCCATTTAGGACTCGATTATAGTTTGACCTTTTCACTCTATTGTGATTTGATTTAACAGGTAAGCGGATCTGTCGAGTGGTAGATTTATCGTATTCCTCTCCACACGGGCCATTTAGTCGTATGAATTTCTGGAATAATAGTCTTTGAGGATGAGATCCCTCGAGTTTGTTTTAGAAAACTTAGATCCAGATTACGATGTCTTCGGGCCTAATATATTATAATCCCTACCCAAACCTATGTATGCATAGTTTTCTCAATTTTCCAGTGAGATGTGAGACAAGGGAAAGTTGACTCACACATACCGTGAGTGGTTGAACATTCGTTACTGACTTTTAAGTATTGTATATGTAGGTGAGAACCTAGATGACTGAGCACTGTTAGGATTACGGAGGTGTAGCAATGCAACTTGCACACATGTACTTGTTGAGAATGAGTGAGAATGTAATATGATGAACTGTTGGGAATGGTGTGAATTAAATGTTATGATGTTTTATAGCATGAAATAATGTGTGAATTTAATGATATGGTCTGTGGGATGGTTAATGTGAATAGAATTTAATAAAACTAGCTATTGGAGTCAAGACCTGACTAAGGAAATGAGAATAATTATAATGTGAATGCTTGTGTGATGGTTGATGTGAATAGAATTGAACATGATGAGCTAATAGGGTCAAGACCCGACTAAGGAAATGTGAATAATTATAATGTGAATGTTGTATGAAAGTACCTTGTTTTGGGCTTTGTTTTACGTTTTCATCGTCATATATATATATAGTATCTGTTGTTGACAAGGTGGTCCCTATTGCACTTTTGGAGGAGTCTATGTTCGTTTTATTTTGAAAATCTTATTTTTCGAACTTATAATGACTTTGTTTTGTTTTGACATGAATTACATATCATATCATACATTTAGAACAACGTTTTAACCTAAACATCTCATCCTTGAATTAAATGTTTGCATTACCATCTTGAGATATTGAGGGTAGATCTGGGTTGGCTTGACCGAATTAAGTAGATTAGCGAACGGTTATATCATTAGTAGCATTTCTGGTTCGGTTGACAGTTGAGCCGAATTGGTGTGTTACAACCTGTTCCACGTATCTGACGTGTGCAAGAAATTAATAAAATAATTAAACACAACATCATTGGATGCCAGGGCATCAAATGTAATACCCAGACTTCACATGGGTCTTTAAGTGGTGTGAACCGTATGCTCATCCTGCCCATATTTCTTTAATGCACATAGCTACAATAAGAATCACGTACTTGGTAAGCTCCTCATAGTGTTCTGGGACTTTGAATCTTATACCCTATAGATGATGCCCCATAATAATAATGTAATGATATATAAAACACACATGGACAACAACATTCAATTAACTTATCCTAAATCATTCAACTTCAAACAACTTCAGGGCTTATTCTTGTAACATACTACATTCCAATTTCATATTACGTCAATTTGGTAATTAACACAAATACAATATGAAATCCCCCCCATGAGACCTTCGATCTGTCCGCCTACACTGTTCAAAAAGACCAAACACCTACATATATTAGAGAAAACATTAGGAATCAAAGATTGATTATTAGTCCTCTAAAGACTAGAAATATAGCATTACTATCAAATGAATATCTAAACACCTATGAAACAATTGTAGAAACTTTCAGAATCATACAGAGCGGTAAGGAAAGACTGATGTAGCCACATGTCATAGCATAATTACCTGCAAAGTGGCATCTTATATGCATTTAAACATTCATATAGTGCTTATGTCTTCACAGCCTCAATATATCACCCACCACAGTATCTAGGTGGCTCAAAACTAATGTACCAAAATTTTGGAAAACGTGATGTATTCGCATAACCCTATATACATTTTACTACTTAAGAATATAAGAGGTACTAGTCCAATCAACATATCTTCACACCGCTTACTCTCTTATTTGTGAAATCCATAAAAATGTGTGTACTTAAATAGTAGACTTAGGGAAGAGGCTTGTATCATACATTTTTGGAGCTTCAATTCAAAAACCAGCAAGGGATCCCATCCTCGTAGTTTTATTAAGCTATGATAAAATGCGATTAAATAGCCTAGCATCGGAGGGATCTGATAAAAATGCCACTGACACTGGCCTATCATTTAAAATGCAATTAAATATGACACTCAATAGATAAATATAAGGTGAAGAAGGAGAGTCTTACGGACCTAGATAAGTTCAGCCCTGCATTCTAAATCGATGAGCTCAACTCACATAACGTAGAAAGAGATGTAATTTGAATAAAAATCAGATCACAACGGCACACAAGATGAGGCAAAGCCTCCTCACATGCACAACATGCTAAACTTAATTAACTTGTTTTTCTTAGTGATGGTTTAATCAACTTAGTGAATGATTTCGTATTTAGGGTTTTATCTTCAGACTTAACTAGAAGATTTTTGGAGAGACCAAATGCTATCTGATTAGGCTGAAATTTGAACCCTTAGTTTTAGACACCCTAAGGGTCTGTCATAAATATTAAAAAGTGATAATTTGTGGATTATCATATTTATTGAGGTTAATTAAGGTTGGATTAACGTACAGTGAATAGTACCCCGTACTATGCAACAAACATCAAAATTTTGGCACATGGCCCTGAGAAGTCCAAATGGGCTTGGGTCAATTGGAATAGTCAAATGGCACTTGCAAGTTTTGCTCATTACGATTTCAAGTTCAATTTTCTTGTAGTTGGGCCTAGGTAATTTTTCTAATTTTGATTGCTTAATTTAGTGGTAGAAAGAGTACTAGTGCAATTTGTATATCTCTATACCGCCCACTCTCTTATTCATGAAATCCGTGAAAATGTGCCAGACTATATAGTAGACTTAGGGTAGAGGCTTGTATCATACATCACTAGGGCTTCAGTTCGAAAACCAAGAAGGGATCCCATCCTTATAGTTTTATCAAACTTACTATAAAATACAATTAAATGGCCTGGCATCTAAGGGATCTGATAAAAACGCCATCGATAGTGTCCTATCGTTTAAAACATGATTAAACATGACAATTAAGAGCTAAACATAAGGGTAAAGTAAGAGATTTGTACAAACTTGGATGAGTGGAGCTTTGTGTTCTAAATCGATGAGCTCAACCTGCGTAACTTAGCAAGAGATGTAATCCGAATCATAATCGGATCATACCGGCACAAAAGATGAGGCAAAGCCTCCATGTGTGCACAACATGCTAAACTTAATTAACTTACTTGGCTTAGCGATGTGTTAAAATTCACTAGGTAGTTTAATTTAACGTTAGCAGTTATAAGTGTACTTAGTGAATGATTTCATACATAGGGTTTAAGGTCGAACTTAACGAGATGATTGTTCGGAGAGACCAAATTGTATCTAATTAGGCTGAAATTTGAATAATTAGTTCAAAACACCATAAGGGTCTATTATAAATATGAACAAGTGATAATTTATGGATTATCAAGTTGATTGAGGTTAATTAAGTTCTGATTAATATACTATGAACATTACCCCCGTTGCTACGCAGCAAACTTCAAAATTTTGGCTCATGGGCCTGAGAAGTCCAAATGGGCTTGGGTCAATTGGAACAGTTAGATGACACTTGCAAGTTTTACTCATTATGATTTCAGGTCCAATTTTATTGTAGTTGGGCCTAGGTAATTTCTCTAATTTTGATTGCTTAATTTAGTGGTAGAAGGGGTACTGGTGCAATTTGTATATCTCCATACCGCTCACTCTCTTATTTATGAAATACGTGCAAAATGTGCATGATTATATAGTAGACTTAGGGGAGAGACTTGTATTATACATTTCTGGAGCTTCAGTTTGAAAACCAAAAAAGGACCCTATACTTGTAGTTTTATTAAACTTACGATAAAATGCGTCCAAATGGCCCACATCGGAGGGATCCGATAAAAATGCTGGAGACAGCGTCCTATTATTTAAAATGCAATTAAATGTGACACTCAAGAGCCAAATATAAGGGTGAAGCAAGAGAGTCTTACGGGCCTAGATGAGTTGAACCCTGCATTATAAATAGATGAGCTAAACCTTCGTAACCTAGCTAGAGATGTAATCCGAATCATAATCAGATCACATCGGCACACAAGATGAGGCAAAGCCTCCATGCATTCACAACATGCAAAACTTAATCGACTTACTTATTTTTCTTAGTGATGGATTGAACCTCATTAGGTAATTTAATTTAAGGTTTCAGGTTACAAGTCAATTTAGTGAATGATTTCGTACTTATGGTTTTATTGTCGATTGAACTAGAGAGACCAAATGATATCCGATTAGGCCGAAATGTGAACCCTTAGTTATAGACACCCCAAGGGTCTGTCATAAATGTTAGAAAGTGATAATTTGTTGATTATCATGTTGATTGAGGTTAATTAAGGTCAGATTAATTTGCTATGAATAGTATCACGTTATTGCACAACAAACTTTAAAATTTTGGCCCATGAGGATGAGAAGTCCAAATGGGCTTGAGTCAATTGGAATAGTTAGATGACAATTGTAAGTTTAGTACATTAAGAATTCTGGTCCAATTTTCTTGTAGTTGGGCCCATGTAATTTTCTAATCTTGGTTTCTCAGTTAGTGATATTTGTAATTTACCCAACCAGGGTAGAGTTGAACCGTTTTAGGAAACTTAGTAAACTCTATAATTTATTTAATAATTTTTCTATGAATTAATACTTTTTCCACAAATTTTTCAATTGACATCATTGAAACAGGATTATGAACCTTATTCTTGTGCACTCCAACAATCAGAGCTAATTAACCACCAAGATGCAATTTTTTAACTTTAAAATTTATATTTTTTTAGTAGAAATTTACTGAGTTATTAGATAATTTTATGGATTTTTATGTGATCTTATAATTTACCTAAAACCTAGCTTAACACAAAACATAGACAAACACAACAGAAACAAAAGGGGTACACACAATGGTTTAATAATTTTGTTCAGGTCTTAATTAAGATAATTTTAGTATGTTAAATCTATTATATAAATCTCACAACATGATTAACAAATATTAATAAGATAGATAATGAAATTAAAATCATATCAAGGTGTAAAAAATGGCGAAATGGGCGATCAGGTCATTAGGAACTGCCACCTTTCACCCAATTTTGGACCTTTAGACAACTATTAATGCAAAATAAGATGATATTTATTTGTAGAGATATTATTTGTGAAGAAAACAAGACCAAGATCAATCAAACAGACTGCTACATCATGAGATATGAATTTTATGCTTAATTATTGTAGATTTGGATATAGTGATGATTCAAAAATAATAAGTATTTATATACACATGAAAATTACATAAAACTACCTCTAAAAATTCTTTAAGAGGCATATCTAGAAGGGAAAAATTCAATACAAATGCAAACAACATCTTCCTTACACAAAATAGCAACCGAAAATGAAACATCAACCCCAATGAAAGAACATAACTTTAACGGTTCAAGGGGAGGTCACTTGGAGTTTTCCCACTCCAAGTCCTTCAACCTTTGAAAGAAGAAGGTCTTTGAAGGTGTGGGAAGGTTAGAGAGAGTTCAAAGAGTGGAGAAGAAGGCTGGGAGAAGGAGAGGGACGTTGAGGATGTCTGATGGGGGTGGAGTGGTTGGGTTGGAGTGAAAAGGTGAGGATGAGGGTGGGGTTTTATAAAAAGAAAATGGTTGTTGCCTTGGTAATGTCATAGGCATGGGTGCAAGACCTAAAGAGGTGTGTTGGGATTTGAATTTTGAAAATAAAGAGGGAATGATTTGGTGGTTTATAAAATAAATAAATAAATACAAAATGGGAAGAAATTCCAAAGTAAGGCAAGTCACGGGCATAAGGGCACTTTGACAGCATATTGGCATGGTTAAAACTTGAGAGTTAAATTCAAACTTTATAAGGGTGTGAGGGTGCTAGCATGACGTCTTTTGCATCCAGTCTTCATTTGCATCATTTTAGGTTTTTCCGCCGAAAATATGTGAAACAAACACGACCACAACACTCGAAAAGTGACTAGACATGCAAGGGACTCAGCCCTAATGTCTATCCAAATTCGACTCGTCCAAACCAAACATAGAAAGGTTGGATACATATTGTTCGACAGGGGAAAAAAAGTGAAGGAGCTAAGGGTAGGGCAACTCATACATACCTACATACCATATATAAATATGCGGCAAAAGAGTTAGGTAATCAACTCGATTTGGGTCATGACTGAATTAAAACTAAAACCATCGAGCAAAAAGCCTGGCTTTTACACTCTTGGCTATACCCTTGTGCAACCATTCTTGTGTTGTTCTTAATGATTTCCCCATGCTCATCTAATTCATTCTTGAAGATCAACTTTGTGCCAATAACATAATGATCTTGAAGAGGAGGAACCAAAGTCCAAGCTTCGTTTCTCTTGAATTGGTCAAGCTCTTATTGCATAGCCAACATCTAACCCTCTTCTTTTTCAGCTTTGCTTGAAGTTATTTGGTTGAACCTGGGATAGAAAGACAAAATGCGAGTTTAAACATTCAATATAAAGACAAAATACGAGTTTAAAATTCATTTAAAATTTGTTTGAACTCCTTGAAGAGGTGATCTAATCATCAATTCCTTAGGGTGCAGCAATCTCTTCCAAGTCGTCATCATAATCAATTTCCATTTCTTTAGACTTTGATTTCATCAAAAACTACATCTGAAGTCTCTTCCACATACATAGTTTCCAAATTATAACCTCTATAAAAATAACTATATAAAGAATAACTAAGAAAAATCCCATTTTGATTTTTAGAATCAAATTTACCCAATTTATCTTTGGTGTTGAGAATATAATATTTTGAATCAAACACCCTAAAGTTAAAAATTGTAGGGATTTTACCATAGTAGAGTTCATAACCAATTTTACCCAGGAGAGATCTCACCAAACATCTATTGTAAATGTAGTATGCAATGGTGATTTCCTCCGTCCAAAATTTGTGAGGAATGTTTTAATCATTGAGAAGACTCTTAGTCATTTCAACAAGTGATCTATTCCTTACAACTACATTTTGTTGAGTGGTCCTTCATGTCGAGAGTTGGTGCTTGATCCACTTTTTGTCATAATACTCCATAATTTTTTCAATGATGAACTCTCCACCTCTATCACTCCTTATGGTTATAATGAGAGCATTCTTCTCAATAGTGATCCTCTTATCAAGTCTTTTGAATACATCAAAAGCATCACTTTTGTGAGTGAGAAAGAGAATCCAAGTGAATCTTGAGTAATACACAATTATAAAAATGTACTTCCCACTTAGGCTTCTAGTTTGCATACACTCAAACCAAATCCATGTGAAGTAGCTTTAGGCACCTTGTTGTCGATACTTGTTTCTTCACTATGTGGGATACATGCATTTGCTTCCTTTGAAGGCATGGTCCATGTAAAACCTTGGCCGTCTGCCCGAGGGTTTTAATGCCTGTTCGGTTGTTACCCAAATCGGGTTTGTAGTGTCTAGCCCTCCTTGTTGTGGTTCATATTTGATATGGTGTATGTTTACCTGACCCTAGCCTCATTCAACACTTGGTACATGTGTTTGGATGCTACTCACTTGGATTTTCGTGTTTGGATGCTACACACTTGGATTTTCGTGTTTGGTTTGGTCGAGTCATATATAGTTAAATGTTAGGACTATGTCCCTCACATGCCTTTTATGTGCTTACCGTGTGCTTGATAACCCTTTCGGACAATCTTAACACCTCTTTAGGACATGGAGTGCAATTCCCGAGCTGGACCCGCTCGCTTTAAGGTAAAAACCCTGAGTTTTTAGGTTTTGGGTTAACCCAATCCATACTTCTTTAGCTAACCCAATCCATACATCTTTATCTAATCTAATCCATACCTTTTAGGTATCAATTGGCATGTATGAGGGTAAAAATTGAGGAATGTGACAACTGTCACCGTTATAGTGGCTTAAACGCAATTTCCTCCAATTTTTACTCTCTCACCTTGTAGGTTATATTGATAGAAAGCATGTCCTTTTGTTCATGGTAATGTTAGGAGTTCGTTATTCAATTTTGAGCGTAATCTAACTCCTAAATAATTATGATCAATACCATAAATACGCCTTATGTTTCTAGTGTTGTTTGCAACTATGAGCGTGATCTGTGATTGTATTATATGTTAAATCACCAATTTTAAGCTAATAAAATCTGGTAAAAATATATAATTCTCAAATAAGTGTCTACTTGAAATAAATAAATTTTAGTATTGGGTAAAAATCATCTAGTTATGTTTTGGAGGTGTTTAGCCAGATAGTCTTAAGAATAGGGTGAAAACCTTAGTTTTTTTCACTTCGGTTGTAAATTACATTTAAATAGGTTCATAGTGTTTTATTTAAGTGAAACTTGGTTCACACTTACCCTATGTTGCAGTAGCCCTGTGACTAAGTTTGGGGTCATTTGGGTAGCTTCCCCATTTTATTTGTGAATTTTCAAATTGTTAGGGCTCTGATAGCTTAAGAAACAACACATCAATTGATCAAAATTGTGAAATCCACTTAGGCCCATTTACAAAGTAAATTGGCCCTAAAGATACGTGTGTTAGATAACTAGGCTCATTGAACCAAGCTCGTTTGGAGGAGTCTTCTAGCCCATGAACAAATAATTACGAAATTGGTGTGCAGCTGATGAACACTGTTCCAGCACCTTAGGGCCGAGCTTAATGGGCCTTGTTCCCCTTGCTTGGCCCATGGGATAGCCATGGGGAATTTACCTATGAACCTTAGAGCGTAACGACCCACCCATCCAAATTTCAACCCATTTGGACTTTGTTAGGCTCGTCTAAAAAATTGTATGGTGTGCCCATTTGATTTAAACCCTAGAATTGATTAAAACCCACTAAGTAATATGAAACCAAAACATTAATTTAGTACCTATTAAGGTTTAACACTTCACTTAGGATTAAATAAGATATTTAAATGATGGTGTTGAGCTTGTGTGGAGGCTTTACCTTGTTTTGTATGTCGATGTGACCTTATTTTTATTCAGTTCTATCTTCATGCTAGGAATCTCACATGAGCTCACCAACTAGAATATGGAGCTATTATCATCTAGGTCCATAGGTCTCTATCTTTGGTTCATCTTTGCTTGATTCCATGCGTGTTGAGTTTAACCGCATTTTTTATGCAGGACGACATTGGTGACATTTTATCGGATTCCTCTCATGTTGGGCCATTTAGTTGTGTTTTTTACTCATGTTGAATAAAACTTCAAGGTTGAGACCTCTTGATGATTTTCAAAAGATAAGATCAAGAAACTAAGTATTAAATCCTCTTGAAGGAGTACTAGTGCAGTCATACATCTTGTATATACTCTTACTTGTAAAAGCCACAAATCATGAGTTAGTGCGGAGAATGAGGGTATTACGTAACGTAACACATTTCTGAAACTTGTGGCACTAACTTAACCATTCCTTTTGCCACACGAGTACTGTGGCGGGTGTAATATTGAGGATGTGAGGACATAAGTATTGTGTGTATGAATATGAATATTACCCGTGCATGCGCGCCGATACTTGTTTAAGTATGTTTGCTTACCGCCTAATGTGAGTCAATTCTAAAGTTTCCTAAGTTCTCATGGGTAATGGAATACCCATTTGCCAACTTGCTGTTTTACCGATAGTATTTGGACCGGTAATCAAATTTATTTGATTACTGATGTGATTTTCTATTTTATGTAGGTGGGGTTCTCTGGTATTGGCCGACCTAGGTACATGGATCAGGCAGCTCAATGGCGGTGGTGGCAGGGGCCTTGTGTTATGTAGTCTATTTTGGACTTTGTAATTTGTAGATGGCTATATGACAGACATGTGCCCTAACTATGTGAACCTTGAATGATTCGGATTTATGCCATGATCGTTGTGCTAATCATGCTTTATCGTTAAAATATTGTATTATTACTATGGAGCTACAATACTTTGGGGGAAAGGCTAACTATCATCTATAGGGTATATAAACGCGAGAGTCATGGAACATGATGAGGAGCTAAGTTAGCTACTCGAAATGTATTTGGTTGCAGTTGTTTGTGTATTAGAGTAACGTGGGTGGAGGAGTTTATGGTTCACACCAGTTGAAGAGTCATGTGAAGTCCGCGTATTAGGGTTTGATGCCCTGATACTCGATGATGCTGTGTAATTTCTCTAACGCTTTAATTATTGCTTGCATATGGTATGTGAAATAGATAACCATGACCCCTTGTTTAAATACTTGCATCATCTTCATGTAAATAATAAGAAGACATAAGCCAAGCAATTGAACTAAGTAGTAAGAATATGAGGTACATAACAACATATAACCTCAAAACTATATCGTGGGTGCGCTTCTTCTATAGTTGGGAGTGATCATCATATTTTTAAAGTCACCGTTCATAGTCATAGGGGAGGTTCTACCTCTGTTACAGCTATGGGTGTCCATATAAGATTCCTTTAAGTCTAAGATCTGCCTTTATAATGCGAACTCTACACGCATTCTATGAAAACTAAGCCTAGTATCCATCTTAAGCCTCTACGAAGGGTTGAGATCTACTTCCGTAAAGTCTGTACGCGATAGCCCAATGTGTGGCTTCCAAATTATAATATCGCAATTCGGTCTATCCCTTCTAGCCGAATTGGGGTGTTACAGTCCACATAGAAACAAATATTTGCAGAGTCCTTTCACTAGTTTGTGTGTTTCAAGGTGCTTGAGGAGCTTGTGGCAAAGGTAAAGGTAAGATATTGGGTATAGTTTGTATTGGTAAGACCTCTTCTGCTATTGAGAATGTTTATTTTGTGGCATCATGAAGCAAATACTTCTTGGAGCATACAAATGGATACCCAAGACGCTTTGTTTAATGGTTAAGTGAATCATGTCAATTACCCAATTACCCGATTAAAAGTATTACAGTGAAAGGGTGCTTCCACGTACCCTAGTCGTCATTTTATATCATTATAAAAAGGAGGAAAAAGGGGGGGACGTCATCCTTATTTCTTCTTTCGGATTGGCACCGTCTTCCTCCTTGTTCGAGTAATTTTTTTCCCCTTCTTCTTCTTAATTTCCATGCACGGCATATGTTAAATTAACAATAAAAATTGATAAAAAAAATGAGATTTAAAGTCTTAAATCAATAAGAAACAACTAAATCTCAAATCGAGGAGAAAGAAAAGAAGTAAACTAAGAATACAAACTTTAAGTCGTTCATGGCCGACAAGCGAGAAGTTTCAGACAAAGTTGGCGACATGAACAGTGGTGATGACGGTGGGTTAAGAAATCCGGCCAGCTGGGGCAGCAATTGGGTTGCAATCTGGTCGGGAAAAGTCCCTCAATGGTCAAGGGTTCCCGGACGACCATTTGATCGTAGCGGAGGAGCTCGCCGGCGGCGGAATCGGCGACACAATGGCCAGCAGTGGAAATGACCGATTTACTGTAAATAAACGATTCCAGCGTCGCCGTGGCTGGAACGTGGCCGGGGGTGGTCAGGTAGGAACCATGGAAGCACGGCAGAGCTGGTTGGTGGCGGTCGACGGCGGTTGACAGCGGCCGGAGGCGAATGAAGCGCAGTCGTGACCGTGATCAAATTGATGACTTCGAGCGATGATTGTAACGAGATCACGACAGCATTGGCCAAACTTCCTGGTCGGGATCGAAGATGGTGCGGAGGTAAGTCGATTCACGGTTGTAGCGTGGCTGGTGGTGGCCGGACGGTGATGAATAGTGCATCTAAAAATACCTAATTACAGCTCTATTTTGAAGAAAGTTGGGGAAGAAGATGGCAGTTTCGTAAATATGGATTGACTCGCCACCGGTTCGAGTTAAAAAATAATAATATCAACTCGAAATAAATCTTTAAAAATAATTAATTTAATGAGATAAGAGTTAAGTGGCTAAAATAGCAAATTAATAAATTATTACACTAAATTACGTTAATTAATAAAATTACTGTACTAATAGACGGTGAATAATTAATCAGCTTGTTACAAGCGGTTAAATTAAATCGAATGGTTGATAAATTATAATCGTATAAAATATAACATTTATTAAATTAAATAAATTGAAATAATTGAATGAAGAATATCCTTAAATTAGGATAATACAAATTAGTTAAAGAATATACCAAAAATAGTAATTAAAGTCCTCGTTAGAAATTAATAATTATTTTATTAATTATCAAATGAGAATTATGATTTAGATAATTAACTTAAAATGTGAGGAATGATTTAAAAGAGTATGTCACATGAATAATCAATTATCTAAATAAAATTATGGAAGATAAAATATTTAATATGCCATATCATTTAGTTGCATGTAGGCTCATGCAAATAAAATTATACTAATGTATAATTGTATAATTTTATACTTTCACTCATATCAAGGTTAGCGGATCACAGTCGGACAAAATCATAAGCCAAGTACGTATAATGGGTAGAACATCGTACTTTCCTTGTTGGTAGCCTAGGTTGGCCTGAGCCCAGATTCGACCACCATGCACCGAGTGCAACTGGGGTCAAGGAATTGACTCAGTCCGACATGAGGCTGTATTATGTATGTAAATCGTGTAATGCATCGATATTGTTTTGGAGTAGTGATA
>JAVDBV010077016.1:0-25234 GCA_032619315.1 Piper longum
CCCAGACCGGATCGAATCACAATGACCGCGGTCAATGGGGGCGGATGATCATGCGCCCGAACAAACATGTATTGATAACTTATATGAGACATGAAGTCAATTAGTAAATCAGGCATACCAGACTCATCCATGGAATTCACTAGGCAAGTCATGAATCAAATCGACTCAAAAAATATTTGGAGTAAAAATGAAATTACAAAACTACAAAAAAAATATTGATGGGCGCCCATTTAATACTTAGGACACCTATAGTCAATATTGATAAAGAAAAACTTAAATCATAGATGATCTTGCAACATGCTATATCTTCTTTATACCTCTTGATTAGGCTTAAGAAGCATGAAACAATTACTTACATACACATTAACTTTAAATTGAATATTTATTTAGAATAACCACATGTAACAAGATGAATTCCAACAATAATAAATGCAATATCTCATTTAAATGAGTTGCTAAATATAGTTTTATGACTATGAAGTACAAATTATATAAGTAACATATAACAATCCATCATGCAGAACATCTAATAACAACCGGATGTAACAGATAGCAGATCAGTAGAAAAATGTATGCCGTGCCATATTCTTAAACTAGGATAGAATCATACCTATGGGTTGACAACACCAGTGAGAAGACCAAAACAAAAAAGAAAAAGAAGAGGTCAAAAGACCTACGGCAATCCAAAACATGTAGGGTGGAGCTTGATCAAGAGGAAGTTAAGAGGGAGACAGATTTTGAAATGGACCCTTTCCTAGTGCTCTCCTTTTATAGAGTGAATATATTTGTTTACTCCTCCCTTTGTAATCCCAACTGTCCTAAACTTTTGTCATATACTTTATCTAGGCTAATATAACTCCACACACTGTTTTCCAAACCCAAGGGTTGACCATATTGTTCCAGCCCATTAACTTCTAGAAATTCCAATTAACACTTGTAAAACCTAGGCTTGACCATACTTTCACAAGTGATTAACTTCTTCTCTTTCCAATTAATAGTACCAAGACATTAGCTTGATGTTTCACCTTCCAAGCCACACCTAGGTAGCCTACATTGAATTGAGCCACACATGGCCCACATTTGATAACCCACCACGATGGTTAAAAAAACCGAGCTCTAGCATCCCTTCATAGCCACTATCGCTCCCTCGCAATGCCGCTGTTCAAGGTGCAAAACTCAGGCTTTTCGCTTACTAGTTTTAGTTTTGTTTTGGTCTTGACCCGAATTGAGTTATTTCCCAACCTTTTTTGTTGTGTGTGTATGTATGACATAGAATGTGCAATCCACTATCTTAGTCTCTTTCACTGCTTGGTGCCACCTGATTGGATAGTACACTGTCTCAACTCTTATTTTCGATTTTTATTTATGTTGAGTCTAGTTGGATTTAAGACTGTGTTTCTAGCAAGTTTGGATTGTTTACCATGTGTTGGAACCCCTTTTCGATTTATCTGAGCCCCTGCGGCTTCCTGATGTCATCAAGACCACTTTAGGATGAAATCTCTAAGTTTTTGGGTTTTGGGCCAACTCATCCCTCATTAGGTATGACACCCACACTTCATTAGGTATGACAACAGTTATACCTCATCAGGGTTAACACCTTACCTATGACATCACTAAGTCATGCCTTGGAGGTATGACTCCCTTCTTCTTCCCATTTTTTACTCATTTCCTCATTTCCTCTAACCCTCCTCCCTCTCCTTGGTCACTCCTTTTTACTTCATTGACCTCTTCCAACTCCCTTCAAATTCTCCAAGCCTAGCCAAGGCTTAGTGTTGGAGGGCTTGGGGTGGGAAGCTCTAATAGACCTCCTCTTAGTTCATTGGAGGTAAGCTCTCCTCCCTTCCTTGCTTGTTGTGTGTCTTTGGTGTTAGATCCATATAGGCTGCTACATATTTTTTTATCTTTGTTTGCTTTTTTACTTGTATCTTGTTGAGTTAGGAGTAAATAGGTAGTAGTTTCATGATTTTTTAATGTTTAAATTAATTGTTATATATTTTTTAATGCTTAGTGGTCATTGTTTTGCACAAATCTCGTAGTAAATTCATAAGTCATGTTATAGAAGGCCTTTTACTTTTTTTTTACATTGTTATGTTCATGACCTGTAGATATACAACTTTTATGTTGATTTGTTCATCTAATATAGATTGTATGATGTAGTAGTAGTGGTAAATTTGGCAAAATATGGCAGCTTTCAAGGTCCATGTGACATAGCTGCGGATTTCCCCAATTTTGACGCCTTGATGTAGGTTGATGATGATGTCCACCTTATTCATGATTGTTTATCTATGTGTGGGCTTCTTCATGTATATTTTTCACATTAAGATAATTGCCTAAAGGGCATGAACAAAACTAATTTTTTAGTGCATATACTGTGATGTTTGCATCCCTTGTCATGCTTTCAGATTGTGCTCTGTTATGAGATAATTAAAAAAGGTTAACAAAATCTAAAAAAATTATGTTTACCTTTATAATTTTCTACTAGTTACCTGTAAGTTTTGGTTTAATTTAAAACAATTATGTGGTTAATTTGATTGGTTTTTCGTAGTGCATAGGAATGCATGGTGAAACCCTTGTTCCCAAACTCTAGAACTAAAATCTAAAAACATATTTTAACCATAATAAACTTGCAATAATTTTCTTCCAAATTTTATGTTGTATCACTATAATATCATATTAAAATTTTGGAGCATTTGGCTCAATAGATCTTGCGTTAGAATTTTCCTAAGCCCATCAGGTATACCCAAATCTAGAAATGATTTAGCCAATATCTCTCATTTTCAAGACCACTTAGGCCTAAACATTCGAATTATGAACCTTAAATCTTACTAGAATAAAGCCCTCAATGTTGGTTAGCACTACCCACTTACTCAGGCCTATTTAAAGTCTCTAAGCTCATGAACAATACTTAATAAAATTGGTATGTGGCATCGGAACATTGTTCTTAACACCTTAGCCCAACCTTAATGGGCCTTGTTTACCATGTTGACCCATGGGCTAGCACTTAGTAATTTTTACACCAACCCATTAGAGTGTCGGTTCCCATTGGTCAAAATTTGAGCCCATTTGGACATCTTTTGGTCTGTCAAAAAATTGTTCGGTTAAGTGTGTTTAACGAGTATTAGACTTTTCACTAAGGGTGCTTACAACACCAAATCTTAATTAGGGTTACCTAATGGTATTTAACACTTTACTAAGTAAGTTAATTAATTTAAGTAATTTTTGTAAATCGTGTATTATTGGAGGTGTTGCCTCGTTTTGCATGCTGATGCGATTCGATCATGATTCAAATTTCATCTTCTTGATTAGGATATATGAAGTGAGCTTGCCAAGTTAGGATGAGGTGTTTGATTCATCTAAGTTTGTAGAACTCTTCTACTTCATCTCTGCTTGCCTCCATGATTGATTTTTTCACTGAGTATTAAATGTAGGAAGACATCGTAGCATTTCAACAGATCCCTCAGATGTTGGGCTATTTACCAAAGTTTTTTTCGCTATTTAATAAAACTTCAAGAAGGAGATCCCTTGATAGTTTTTGAACTAGCAAATCTAGAAAACTTATGATATAAAGTCATACCCAGGTCTACTATATAAATATACGCCAATTTTAACGGTTTTGACCAGCATAAGAGTGAGCGATATGGGCATGAATAAATTGCACTAGCATTCCTTTAGACCCTAAAGTAATGCAATATAAATAGAGTACTGCGAATGCAATGCATTTTTAGAAATTTTGGCACTATCATTGTTTTGAGACACTTGAGTACCATGGCCGATGATATATAGAGGATGTGAGGGTAAGTATATATGTATGTAAGTATAAAGCCGTTGATTTGATCCTTTTTTTATGATATTCGGCCATGTCAACCTAAACTTAATGCCTTGTGATGTATTATGGAAGTTTTATGATTTTTCGTGAGTATTAAGATACTTATTCGCTAATATTGTCTTATCAATAGTTATTTTTAGACTGGTAATCAAACTTATTTGATTACTGACGATTTTCCTCATATATGTAAGTGTGTATTTGTGTCTGTGACCGAAAGAGGTGGACGGATCAGGGGATGGTACCATTTGTTTGTATTGTGCTGAGTTTTGTATCAGACCCATGTATTTAGGCTATATGACTTATGTATTATGGGATTTTGAGCCTTATATAATTTGGAAACAATAGGTTATGTGATGTATGCATGTTGGGTGGATGCCTTAAAACCTATGTTGGTGTACTTGATATGATATGTATGGTTTATGATTTATTACTGTATTGTTATTATCGTCATTTAAGGTGTTAACTTTGGGGCATTCTAACAATTTTTTACAAGATGTATAAGTGTCAAAGTCGTAGAACATGTCAAGGAATAATTAAGGTACACACGACATATTTGGATGCAATTGTGTGTGTGTGTATGTGTGTGTGTGTGTGTGTGTGTGTGTGTGTGTGTGTGTGTGTGTGTGTGTGTGATAGATGAACGTTAGGGTATGATGAGGGATATAGGTATATGTTGATAGAGAAATGTTAGGGTGTGATGAGGGGATTACGATTCATATTGCTTGAAGGGTCCACATGAAGATTGAGTGTTAGGGTTTGACGTCGTGGCATGCGATGCCTCTGTATATTTAATTTCTATCTGCATGGTATGTGAAACACGTAAGCACGACCTAGTCTTTACTTTACTACAAGATCAGCATCATCTGAAAATAAGTTACCTAACTCAAAGGTACTATAAGAACCGGATCATGCATCTACATTATTAAAAACTCAACCTCTTAGCTGCATTGGAGATGTTGCCTTCGTATAGCTCGGAATGAACATTGCATTTGTAAAGTCATATTATATATGTTAGTCCTGTAAGGTTACCGACTTTAGCTACTTTGGTTGAGATCCACTTCAGTTTAGTTTGTATGCTCGTAGTCCAACGAATAACTTTTCAAATAATAACATCAAAATTCGGTTTATTCTTTAGGCCGAATTGGAATTTTACACAAGGGATTCATCATTAAGGGTTATTAAATAAAGATAATAGAACAAAATGGGCAATGATAAAATCACCACTTAACTCGTCCTATGCTGTCAAAATAATTTAACAATAAAGTAGAGCGACAAACAAAGAGGCGAGTCCCAACAAACCTGATCAACCAAGTTTTAATCAATGATCCAGCGACGAGCTTAGTCCTCAACACCATAATGAGAAACTAACTCAATTACCCTAGCAACTCAATCTATGTGATGCATGTTTGTCTATATGTGCGTTCGCATCAACAAACATTAAAATAACACATATACCGCATAACTCGAGACAAGAGTAAATAAATAACAAATAACACATACAAGACTCATATTTCAACACAGGCAATCAATAATATTCACCTCAATTAGTTAGCCCGGTTAGTCCCACATCTAATACTTATCGAATAGGATTTAATAAATTAATGAAGATGTATTTATTATCTCAATTTGGTTAATTAGTTTTGAATATATGATTAAGCCTGGGCAGTTATTGGTCATATCAGAACCAACCTGTTAAGTGTTTAAAATATACAATATTTACCTATGTTTTTAATGTGATTTTGTACTTCCTAAGTATAAATATTATTAATAAAGTGATATTTTACTTTATTTTCTTAGTTAATTAATATTTTATTTGATATACTTAAATTTGGTGTTTTAATGCAGAAAACCATTGAAAACATAGAAGCTTATGGTTATGACAATTGGCCCCACCCAATGGCTACAATTTATGGTGTTCAACGGAGTCGAGGAATTAGAAACTTGAAGGGACATCATAATTAATTAGACTACGTTGATTTGTGAGCATCCTCTTCGAATTCTTGTATCTCCTCTTCTATATAAAGGAGTGGCCAGTTGTTGTTAGATCTCATCTTATCACATCTCTTAGCTTAGGAATTTAGTAATAGAAGTAGTTTTAGTTTTTTGTAATTTTTTTCTTTTCATAATAAAGATTAGTTTCTTTTTTATATTATTTTCTATTTTCATTATGAAGTAATTCTCTTTCGTTCTAGAGAAGAATGGAACTTAACATGATTTAATTGAATTCATTTCAAGCTCTTACTCTTTTATTCAATTGGAATGTTTGAGTTGTCATGTTCTTAATACTAAGAATATATTGATCGCCTATTTCTTAAATCATGAGGTTTAATTAGATTTCGGGAGAAATTAATTAGATTAGTCATTGATAATTCATCATACGACGAGTCTTGTGACTTGTTAGTCGTTGTGGTCGGGAGATACACAACACCGCATGCGATTGTAAGGCAAATCTTAATGCATTATTTTTTTGATTAATTAATTGTCATCGGTAGGTAGAAATTGAGGCAAAATAATAGAAGCATGAAGGAGAGGGAGCCACCATGTCATATAATTATCCTAGATCGACAATCCGAGGGAATAAAAGATAAGAGTAAGATGTAATTAAAGTTATATTCAAGTTAAGGAAAATTCGACTCTAGAACGAGTTTTATCATTTGAAATTCTCCTTTAATTTAACATTATTACTTAGAATTAGATAAGTCATTTACTGTTGTTTTGTTCATTATTTTACTTTCTTTTTCCTTAATTAATTTAAGGAAATTCATCTCTTTGTGGGAACGATACTCGAACTCATCATTATATTACTTATTTCGACCGTGTACACTTACATAATATTTAAATTATTTGAACACAACCCCGGACTATATATCATGTGAGTCTATGTAGATATGATTAGTAGGTATATGAGATTGGGGGTGAGATATTTTTAAAATGGGTGGAATGTAAGATTCACCCACAATTAGTTAGTCTAATAAGTCCCACATCCAAAACCTATCAGAGGAAAATCCAATTTATTAGTGGAGATGTCTTTATGATTTTTTAGCCTTGTTTTTCACTAGTAAAGAGATGGTATGGTCCATTAGTTTGTACTAATTGACTTAGGTTGTTAGACAAAAAAAAATAAAAATAATCAAGTGTTGAATAAATTGAATAAAATATAAATAAATAATAAAATAAAAATATAATAATATCCAAAAGAATCTAACATCTACATCTAATATTGAATCATCACATAAAATTCTTACCTCAAATCAATCGAAAAAATACACATATAAATCCTAACATATAAGCAAGCAAGCACATGAAATAATAATAAAATTATATAGTAAATATCTTGAAATAAAAGTATTTATCAAGACGAACATAGGGACACTCAAATCACCTGAAACAAAAGAGAAACGAGCAGGAATAGAACAAAATAAGATTAGCAAGTCAACCCACCCATTTGAATTGAGACAGGAGCGAGTCGATTGAAATAAAATCATCAAGTCAACCCATCAATTTGACTTGAATCATGACAAAGTTGACTCAGTGACCAAAACCTGATGAGTCGAACAAGTCAAACTGATTCATGACTTAGGTCCAACCGAAAAAGGGGGACATCAGCTTCGGTATCAGCAATCAGCAGCCCCACTAGTACCGACACCATCGACGATGAAGTGGATGGTGATCAAGTCCAGGGCAATAGTTGATTGCGGAGTGACATGTTGGACCCAAGAATTTTGATAATGAAAAACTCCAAGGATACTTAAAAAGACACACTTATGATCTTGGGAACAAATGTCAAAAGATTGAAGACCAAAAGGCTTAGCACACTTATGATCTTGAGAAAGATAATTCGGCTACCGATCATTGAGGATTCAAGGGAATTTAATGTTCGACATGACGCATAGAAGATCAATCGGCCATCGATCATGGTCAATTAGGGTTTCCATTAGTGTGATCACTGATCAAAGGGAAGCTTGAACTTGGACCTGAACTTAGACAACATCACTTTGGGACTTCGGCAAAGACTTCAGTTGTTCAATCAGTTCTTGGATTTGGAGCTCTTTAGATTGGTTAGTTGGACTTTTGGTAGCCGAATGATTTACTCAAATCAAATATGATTGTTGGCCGAACTTAAGTAAAGTCAAACCTTGCTTTTCCAAATCAATGGCTAAGATGGGATGCCTTTGGCTATAAATAGAAGACTTTAGAGAAAGTTTGAAGCTAATGAGGTTATTGAGGTTGCTATTCAAAAAAGACTGATCATCAAACTATTGAATCAAAGTGTGTTAGTATTTAGAGATCGACATTTGTATTGTAAAGCCAATTTGAAAATTCTTGTTTGTAAACATATCAAAGTTGTAATCTTTGTAGGGAAATGTTATAAACTCCAAAAGTGTTTGGAGTATGTGTAAGCCTTCACTGATTGTTTTGGATTTTGTAGGAGGGTTTAGCTTCAGTTGGCATTACTCCAAGATGTTGGAGTGTGGCTCCTAGGTATAGGGGCGGTTCTATTGTGTTTGTCTTTGTGGAGAGCTTGTAAGAGATTAGGTGTTTTTTGATTTGGCTTAGTGAAGTGCTTGTACAAGTGTTTGCCATAGGGAAGCTAGAAGACCTACCCAACAAATGGACTCGGTGGCTAAGAGAGAGAAGTAGGAGTTCTAAACCTCATAAAAACTCTTTGTGTCTTGATTGTTTGATTTCTTTTGCCATACATTTTTTTATTTTTCTTATTACTTTTATTACTTGCTAAACTCATAAGGCTATCAATTGTCTAATCATTTGTCTCCCACGAAGCACTTGTGTTTGACAAGTTTTTTTTAGTGGTTTGTGTGGGTTAATTTCTTCAAACTCATTCACATGTATGGTTTGATATAATTCGCCAATACTTGTGAAGGTTTTTGAGTTGAATTCATTATTATCCATTATTTCTCATTACACATTTGATCAATTCTGCACTTAATACTTGAATATTTGCCACGATCAATTGCAATCCTAGGTTACGTGGGCATATTGATTTCTGTGTTTTAGTGTTTTTTACATTAGTCACTACCCGAGCTAGGACTCTACATGATAGCAATTGGTTGAAAAATGGCGATAATTTGTGTGAGAGGAGCTTCATTTGCCAAAATTTTTGAGCTTTTCCTGCAATAAGACTGGTCATATATAGTCAATAGTTGATTGAATGACACCGTCGGCGAGGTTAGAGGTGTTTGGATGGTGGTGTATGACTGCTAAAAAAGAAAACCCTCACATCGGTCTCAGATCTCTAGCAAGACTTCTAAGTGGTTTTTTAATGACCTCCAACGATGGAAATGGGATCATTGATGGTTCACACTCACAGGAGCATGATAGTGATGGCCCAGAGGCCAAAGGTAGCTGGATAGTGGAGCTACAACATCAAGAAATGAGGGAGAAAACATGGCAAAACAGAGGGTGTGATGAGGGATATAGGTATATGTTGATATCCCAGACAATTAGAATGTAACACACATGCAGTGCACTAGGGTGTTGCATTACTATATCAGTAACATGTAAAACCCGGCTCGTCGGTCTAGTGTTTTAACCCGATTTGTTGTTGGTTTGATCCAAGTAGCATGCTAGCAGTCTAGTTCGATCAGTCTAGTGTTAGGAGGGTCGTTGTGTATTGTGATGAGCTTGCGCATAGGGTGTGTCCATTATTGAGTTGTTCCAGCCAGCCCCAATTGTCAAGGCGGAGGTTGTGTTGTCAGCCATAACACGTGTGGTCGTGTTTAGAGTTGGATCACATGCTATTTGTGTGTACCTTTGGGCTTTTCTTCTTTCCACTCCTCCTCTTTCTCTCCTTCTCTACCTCTCTCTCTCTCTCTCTCTCTTTTTCTCTTTCCTTCATCTCCCTCTCTTTCTTTCTCTTTTCCCCTTTTTCCTTTCTTTTTCTTTTTCTTTCCTCCTTTTTTCTCATTTTCTTTCCCTTTTCTCCCTCCCTCTTTTCTTCTTTCCCTTTTTCGCCCTCCCCCCTTTTTCTTTTCTTTCTTTCCCCTCCTCCTCTCCTGCCTGATCTCCCCTCCCCCTCCCCCCTCCTTATTTTCTCCTTCTCCTCTTCCTCCTCCTTCCCTTTCCTTTCCCCTTCCCCTGCCTCTTCCTTCACCTTTCTATTTCTCTCCTCCCCTCCCTCCCTAGTTGCGCCTTTACTGCCGTTTGCCACCACTGTTCGTTGCCCTACCATCACTGTTTACCACCGCCATTTGGATTCCCTCTCCCCTTCTTCTCCTCCCCTTCTTCTCCTTTTCCTCCTCCTTTTCTCCTCCCTATAGAGGTACACTCTTTCTTCCCCATTATATTTTTATTTTTCAATGATCATGATAGTGTGCATGGAGATTTCCCTAATTAGGCATGTGAAAGTGTAGATCATCATCCTCACATGTAAATTTAGTAGTTTTCATATTGTTTGTGCACTAAACTTTTGATTTTTTATTAAAAAGATTATATTTTTTGGTTGATAAAATATAATAAAATATATGTTTCGACCCAGATTCATAAACTTTACCGACTAATCTACTTAATAATGGTAGAAACAAGAAAAGATTAAAATTTTATAATTTTTGCTCTGCATTAGAACTGCTTTTGTATATGTGCCAAATAGATCTCCCTGATTAGGCATGTAGAAGTGTAGGTTACCATCCTCACATGTAAATCTAGTAGTTTTCTTATTGTTTATGTGTTAAAATATTGATTTTTTATTAACAAGATTATGTTTTTGGTTGATAAAATATAATAAAATATATGTTTCAATCCATATTTGTAAAATCTACCAAATAATCTACTTAATAATGCTCTAAATAAGAAAAAAAAAATTAAAACTTTATAATTTTTAGGCCTCCTCCGAGCTATCTCTGTGTGTGCTCCAAATTGGTAATTAATAAAATAACTAAAATTTAATAGTTTAACCATATTTGGTTATAAAATGGTTGTGATGTGAGAATCTCAAGTTAAAAAATAATTTAACTTAAATATGAGATTATATTAATAATAAAATAATCTTTAATTAACGAGCATGAGTGTGGATTTGATTCAACATCTCATGTGGCTCCGTTAGAGCTTGGTGGAGCTATAAGATCCAATGTCTTTAAACTTTGACAGATCTGAAGTCGATAGGACGACATTATCACCGTGGCTAGGTTTAATAATTTACTCATACAACTTAAGTTCCTTTTAATAATACTACTAAGATCTTATTTTGATTAGCATGTCAGGTATCTCAAGTTAAATTGTCTTGAATCTTTGATTAGTTTTAAGTATGTGGGTTGAATTTCGTAAGTTGTTTTATAATGAATTGAGATCTTCTTCATGTTATCATTATTTATTTTCTCAAAATCTCATGGAATTACTGACGCATTCAATATGTGAAAGTGTGTTGTGTTGTGTGTTTACTTTTATACCCTTTCATGTCATGTCATTTGCCACATCTAGGATTGTCTACATTTCATTGCACTCATGCATCATAGATGGCTTGAGTAGTGGTCTAAATTCCTAGGTCATGCCAAGTCGAGCTTGCCATAGTAGGACATGAGGTACATATGTTTTCTTTTATTGTCGTAGGACACTGTTAGTGGTATTTTATCAAATCCCACTATCTATGGGACATTTTATCGATTTTTTGGATTAATAAAACATCAAGAATGAGATCCATTGATGAGTTGTTGAAAATAAAGATAAAGCTCATAAGTTGCATTTTATCGCTATTTGGATTCACCCTACCCAGGACTTATTATATATTTCAGATTTTCTGTGAATGCATGGTAAATGAGAGCGCAACGCTAGCCAAAGGGCCCAGTCAGTACCCACATATGGTGCTCGGTTAGTGGTTAGTTGTGTGATTATAATTATCAGCTATAGTACTTGTTAGCAGTGTATATTTCAGCAAGCGCGTGCTCTCTTTTGGGTGTATTCGGATTATGTAATGCTTTAGTTATGATTACATAGGTCATGGTGGCCACAAGCATGTTGTTGTTGATCATATTTCTACTCATGCATAGTATTGACACGTTATCATTGATTATTCCAGTTCGTGTAGTGGATACATCCATGATTATAATTAAGCCATCTCAGCCGTATTGTGATTATGATTATGATGGATGTGTGGAGAAGTTTCTATTTTTTTTATTAAATTTACCGTGGACAATGAGTTGTCAATTTGTCAATTTGCCAATTTTCAGTATAAGTCATTTGAGACTCAGTGACACTAGTTGCTTATGTGTTTTCTTATATTTAAGCAGGTGACTTGTCATGCCGTTGGCTGGCCTAGGTACACGAATAACGAGGATATTGGGTTGTGTTGTGTCCTGTTGGTTTCAGTGTGGTGTTTTGTTTGTGCATATGTATCACCCTTATATTGGCCGTAGAGTTTTGGTGTGAATTGTGGGGTTGTTGGCCATTTTGAAGTGAAATGCCAAATTTTGCATACGTATTTATTTATCCATTACTATATTTTTTTGTTTTGCAGGTGAAGTACTCTGGTGGCATGCAGTTCTAGCCCATTTTGTGTAGGAATTGTCAAGCCCTAGAGTTTTGGAACTGAAAGATAAATTAACTCAAGTACGCTAAACCTTGTTAATTTTGTAGGTACCCTGAGCGAAGAACAAATATGTGTTTGATGAGCTTTTGGGTTTGTTTGTTTTGTAGAGAAGAGCCCATGTGAAGTCCAGGCAAACTAACAATATAAAGAATGCCTAAATGTTTTGTAAATAATCTTAGATGTGATTTGAATGAGGTGGAACGCTTCTAAAATGTTTCAGTGCATGTGATGTGCAAAAATGTGAATATTCTCCATCAATTTTTATAAAGTATGAATTCATACCGGTGATAAAAATTTTCCAATATCTTAGTTAGAGGGGAAACTCTTCTTGATTTTCTTCAAAGATCTTAGTCTCCGTTGAAACTTAGACTCATTTAGGATGTCATATTTGAATGAGCCCAACCATAGGAGTTTGTGCATGCTTTTGTTTTTTTTTTTTTTTTTGCACATTAGATATCCTCAGGTTTCTGTCTTCTGATGCCTTGAGTGGTTTAGGTCCATGTAGGTTGGTTTTGCATTTTAATGGGTTATGAATTAGCATCCCAAAGCTTATCATTTTGATTCGGTTCATAAGCGGGTCAAATTGAAGGGTTACAATTTTAGTATCAGAGCCAAATCATAGTTGATTAGGATGGAAACTTGTGTGTGTGTGTTGCCTGCATCTATACATTGATTGATTCCAGACTATGTCAGTAGGTACACTTGTTTTTTATTTCTCTTTGCTTTTATTTTGTTTTGTTTCGTTGATATTTTTTAGTTGTGTTCTCAATGTTGTCATTGCCCTTGGTGTAGTTTGGTACATCTAGACTGCAAGCTATTGTTCATGATCAGTGAGGGCAATTGTTAGAGTAATGGTCAAGGCTATGAGTCTTGGTAATTGGCTGTTTGATCAGTGGGAAGTTCAAATGGCTAGACACAAGGCTTAGGCAGGTCTGGGATAGCTACCACACCTTCACCATCAACACAGGCATGAGGTAGGCATTCCCCTTCACCTCCTCATGATGTTGTGTAAGACTACCGAGTGGATGAGCGTTGGGATGAGGAAACCTGTAGGATTAGTGAGGAGTAGAGGTAGATGCGTTAGGACCTCAATACCCTCTTGGAGATCGTGAGATACATGACAATAGCATTGGTGAGTCTTTAGGAGAGCTCAATAGATGAGACACCACCGACTACCTCTGAGCAGGACAAAACTCATCCCCCACCGCCATCACTGTTTGTTGACCCGCCAGTCAGACAGTATGCTGAGTTGTATCAATGGAGCCATAGGTCGAGCTGTATGCCTTGCCATATCCACCGGGCCTTTAGTTAGGCCATATGTTGTGCTGCCAACTATAGTTGGGCGATCTATTTTTCTATTGCCAGGTGTGCCATTGGTACAGATGTAAAGGGCACTAATGGGATTGCATGCTCTTGGTGTCCAGTTTAATGATAAGGGAGAGGTCCTCAGGCCAAGACACTATGAGTGGGGTGAGAGATGGAGAGCACTGGGGAAAATTTTTCATGCCAGAAAGAAGTGAGATGTGGACCATTTCTTGAAGAATGACAATAGTTTATTCACATGAGGCACAAATCCAGAGGTGTTCATTGTCTAGTTTGATGACAAAGTGGCAGTGTTGGACCACATGGGTTGTCCACCTTGGGTGTGGGTACATGAGCAGTGGGAGCTATTCTTGGAGCCGGTCAGACTTAGCAGAGACCAGCCCACTTTACCTACCTAAGGTTTTACTCTTGAGAGTAGATTTCATGGGAAGAGTTCAGCAAGGTCTTTTGCAACAAGGTATTCTCCACAACAGTATTAGACATAAAGAGGACTGAGCTTATAGCCCTCAAGCGGGAGGACATGATAGTGGTAGTGTACCATGCTAGGTTCCTGGTATTGGAGAGATTTACACCAGGTTCCTGGTGTTGGAGAGATTTGCATTGGGTTCCTTCAAAATGAGAGGCAAAGGACTGCCCGATTTGTCCATGTGTTGAAGTTGAATTTTCATGCCTCAATGTCAATGTTCCACTATTTGACCCTTCAAGAGGCAGGTGCGAGAGCCTTGAAGGACGAGGCCACACAAAAGATATACCATGCTATGAGAGCATAGGGGTATAGTGTGCAGTTAGATCGACAGAGGAAGAGGCACCATAGCAAGGACCAGCCAAGTCTTTTGCAAAGGCGCCAGGTAGAGAACATTGTGATAGTTCATGTTGTTCAAGGACTGCCAGCACCCATGCAGTCTTAGGCGCCATAGTTTGAGATGGGTGCACTGTAACCTAGAGAACCCCCAAGATGTTCTATGGTGCCCACATTGTCAAGGGAGGCACCTAGGCCAATGCAAGAGGATCACAGAGGCCTGCTTTACTTGTGTTGAGTTAGGCCATTAAGCAGTTGTATGTCCCCATAGGACACCGTAGCCACAGTAGTAGCAACCACCGTATTAGTCATGGCCTCAGCAGTATTAGCAATGTTCGCTGGTTAGCAAGAGTAGTAGTACCACGAGCGACCCGTTAAATAAACTTACGAGTGCTTCCTACTCTAGTGTGTGTCCTCTTTTGCCCCCGCCTCCACCTTAGAGTAAGGGACAAGTCAGAAGTGCAGTGGTAGACAGCAACAGCATAGCCAATCAGGCCAAGAGAGTTATGGGGTTGTGGCTATAGCAGTGGAGAAAGGTGACGCAAAGGCAGCTGGATGAAACTCATGCCACTGCACATGACGAGTTCATGCAGGATGTTGTTGATATCAAAGGTATGCTTCTCTGCCTTCTTTGCTCTTAGTTTCCTTTCTGGTTTTGTTGTCGTGCGTTTCTCGGGCGCTTGTGGTTTCCCTTAACTGAAATTTTAGGGACAGAATTTTCTTAAAGGCGGTGGTTATAAATCCAAATCATCGGCCCAATGTTTTGAGAACAGTTTGTTGTTGGTTGGATTTGAGTAGGATGTGATCGATCCAGTTCGATTGATCTAGTGCTAGGAGGGTCCTTCTATGTTGTTCAGAGCTTGGGCATTGGGCATGTCCGCTGTTGTGTTGTTCGAGCCAGCCCAAATTACAATGTTGGTGGTTGTGTTGTTTCAGTTTTTGTAAAGTAGTTTAGGGTTGTGTCGTGTGTGGTCATGCTTAGAGTTGGGACGCATGCCATTCATGTGTACCTTCAGGCTTTTCTTTTTTCCTCTCCTCCTCTTTCTCTCCTCTCCTTCTTTCTCTCTTTCTCTCTTTCTCTCTCCTCATTCTCGTTCCTTCTCTCTCCCTCTCTTTCTTTCTCTTTTCCCCCTTTTCCTTTCTTTTGTCTTTTTCTTTCCTCCCTTTTTCTCATTTTCTTTCCCTTTTTCTCCCACATTCTTTTCTTATTTCTCTTTTTCTCCATTCCCACCCTTTGTTCACTTTCTTTCCTCCTCCTCCACTCCTGGACAATCTCCCACCCCTCATTTTTCTCTTTCTCGTCTTCCTCCTCCTTCCCTTTCCTTTCGCCTCCCCTCCATCTTCCTTCCTCTCCCTACCTAGCCACACCGCTGCTGCCATTTGTTCACGCCCTTTGCCGCTGCCGTTTGGGCTCCCTCTCCCCCCTCTTTTCCTCCTCTTCCTCCTCCTTTTCTCCTCCCTATTGAGGTACACTCTTTTCTTCCCCCTTTTCTATTTGTTTTCGCACGATCATAATGGTTTGCATGTAGATCTCCCTAATTAGGCTTGTAGAAGTGTAGGTCATCATTCTCATATGTAGTTCTAGTAATTTTCTTGTTGTTTGTGTTAAAATTTTGATTTTTATTAAAAAAATTGTGCTTTTAGTTGATAAAATATAATAAATATATGTTTCAACCAAGATTCGTAAATTCTATCGACTAATCTACCTAATAATAATCAAAACAAGAAAGGATTAAAACTTTAAATTTTTTTAATAACATCCAAGCAACCTCACTTCACATGCAAAATAGGTAATTAATTAAATAACTAAAATAATAATATTTTACCTCATGTTTGGTTATAAAAATGGTTGTGATATGAGAATTTTAAGTTAAATAATAATTAATGTACTTATCTTAATTAACTAAACAATATCACATTATTAATAGTAAAATAATATTTATTGAATGGGCACTAGTGTCGATTTTATTCGACATCTCAAGTGGTTTCACTAGAGTTAAGCAGAATTATACGATCAAAAATCTTTCAACTTCGGCAAATCTAAAGTCAATTCGACGAAATTATCACTGGGGTTAAGTTTAAATAGTTTACCTCACAATTTAAGTTATTTTCATAATTTTATCAAGATCTTATTTTTTATTAGCGTGTCAGGTTTCTGGAGTTAAATTTCCTTGATTCTCTTAGGCATTTTGATATCTCTGATTAGTTTTAAGTGTGCAGGTTGAATCCTAAAAGTTATTTCATAATGAACTGAGATTTTTGTTGCAATATCTTTACTTATTTTCTCAAATCTTATGTAGTTATTGACTCATTCAATATGTGTTGTTTCTTTTTTGCCCTTGTATACCATATTATTTGCCGCATCTAAGATTGTTTGCATTTTATTAGATGTATGCAGCATGCACGCTATGAGTAGTGGTCTCCATTCCTAGGTTGTACAAAGTCGAGCTTGAAGTGGTAGGACGAGGAGTGCTTCTCACAAGTTTGTTAGAACTCTCCTTCTACTTGATTTACTGTTTGGCTCAATGTGTTTTGTCTTATCACCGTATGACGTAGTTAGTTGCATTTTATTAAGTCCCGCTCTCTACGAATTATCTTATCGATTTTCTAGATTAATAAAACCTTAAGGATGAGATATTTTGATGAGTTTTTGAAAAGCAAGGTTCAGCTCAAAAGTCATACTTTAGCTCTATTTGAATTAACCCTACCCATGCCTTATATTTATTATACTTTTTGGATTTTCAGTGCACACATGGTGGATGGGAGTGTGATGATAACCAAGGAAGCCGGCCACTACCCACGTGTGGTACACAATTAGTGGTTAATTGTGTGGTTGTGTCTAGATCATGAAATATTTCAGTTTTGATCAGTTAGGCCCTATTAGACACATACATGTTGGGGTCGATCAAATTCTGATCAAATTCTAACTCATGCATAATACCGACACATTATTGTTGATTATTCGGGTTCGTGTGCGTGGATATCTCTATTATTATGATTAGGCACATGGGCCATATTGTGATTATGATTATGATGAATGGATGGAGGAGTTTTGTATCTTTATTTAATTTTCCCATGGACAATGAGTTGTTCATTTGCCAGTTTGCTGACTTCACAGTATTACTTCTTTGGGGACTCAGTGATACTTGTTGCTGATGTGCTCTCTTATATTTATGTTGGTGAGTTACCGAGTGTTGGCCGGCCTAGGAGCACAAATCACAAGGATACGAGAGGATGCTAGGTTGTGTTGTATGCTATTGGTGTGTGCATGTTGTTTTGTTTGTACATGTATATCTCCCTCCTTATTTTGTGGAGGTGTTATTGGCTGCAGAGTTTTGGTGAGAATTGTGGGGCCATTGTCCATTTTGAAATGAAATACCAATTTCCTATGCATATTTGTTTATCCCTGAATTTATTTTTCTATTTTGCAGATGGGCACACAAGTCTAAACCATTTTGTGTAGGAACTATCCAAGCCCCAAAGTCTTGGAACTAAAAGATAAATTAACCTATACTAAACCATGTTACTTGTGCAGAAACTTGGAATGAAAAAGTAACATGGGTTGGGGGAGCTTTCGGGTTTGTTTGATTTGTTAGAGAATGGCCTATTTGAAGACCAAACAAACTATCTGAAGAATGCCTAAATATTTTATAAATAATTTGTGTTGTGACGTAAATGAGGTGGAACCTCTAAAACATTTTTTTGTGTGTAATGTACAAAAATATGAATGATATGTATCTATTTTTATAAATTGTGAATTTATAGAGGTTGTGAAAATTTTTTTGATGTCCTAGTTACAGGGGAGGCCGCTAGATTTTTTTAGAAATCTTAGTCTCCGTTGCAACTTAGACTAATTTAGGATGGCCCATTTGTGTGAGCCAACCATAGGAGTTTGTGGATGCATTTTTGTTTATTTGCCTATGCATTAGGCTCCCTCTGGTTTTTGTCTTCTAACACCTTGAGTGGTTTACATTGTGGGTCGATTTTACATTTTAATGGGTGATGAATTAGCATTTGAAAGTTTGTCATTTTTATTCAGTTCACATGCGGACTGAATTGGTGTGTTACACATGCGGCATCATGTAGAACAAATGCATGACAGCACGTGGTCAGGTCAAGAGGCAGCACGGTTGGACAGCCCTCAACTGGTTCTGGAGGTTTGGCCGCACTTGGTCGGCTTCAGCCACTCAAAGACTAATTAGGCAGTGGCAATGGCTGGGTGTGTTAAAAAAACACGGTGAGTTTAGGCTGTAGGTGGCCAAATCTGGTCGAGAATGGCCGAAGTTGGTTGCCCCAATGAGATCCAAGTGAACACGACGTATCTAACCAAGCCATCAAATTAGGATGCGTGGCTTGGTTTGGCCACGTAGGCCAGATTTGGCTGCCACTAGCCAAATTTGGATAAGGGCGGGCAAGATTTGACTAATGATAGCAAATTTCAAATGACGGTGGCTAGATCTATCCTTTGGCATAAAGGGATGGGAAAAGAGGGAGAGGGTGACTTTTTTTAAATAAAGTCATCAAATCTTGACCATCCTTATAATCAAACAACCCGGAAGGAAAGAAAATTTTCCTCCCCTTGGCTCATATCAACTTTTCTCTAATAAAAATTTTTATAAATTGAAATATATATGGATAATGTGCTTAAAATTATTATGTTAAAAAAAGGTTCATACAACCTACATGGCGCACTCTATTCCAACTAGTATGAATCAATTAAAAACTATCATTGATTCACTATAACAAAAAAATTATTTATTTTTAGAATATAATACTTATTTGCAAATATTAAAAGTAATTTTAGTTTTAAATTAAAAGTAAGTAAAAATATTAATTGGGTAGGTATTAATAAGTAAAAATTATCATTTAAATAAATTAAATAATTAAATAAAATATATCAATTCTATAAAAAATTTTAATTAGGCTAAAACTCTACTCTTTGTTTTTTCCTAATAATAAGTAATTAAAGAAAAAATAAATTAAATAGGTAAAATTTGCCAATCATTATCGAATTCTTAATTTGAATATAAATATAATTTAAAATTTTTAATAATTATTAATAATAATAGTAATAATAATAATAATAATAATAATAATAATAATAATAATTATTAAATTAAAGAATTATTAATCAATTCGTAAAGTTTTGTAGTATGTAGGGTCAAAATGAACCCTAATTTTACAATGGAAGAAAGAAACGCTAAAATGGAATTAATACCCCCCAAGATATCTTATTTTACTTTAGAGGTTTCGTACGAGGGTGCTTGAGATAGATTCCTACGTGGTTTAAAGTTTCCAAAAAGATGCTTCTTGAAGAAGCTTTCCGCTTTCCCTTTCCCTACCTCACTTTGATTGTATATCCAAATCTCTCCTCTTCTCAACAAGTTTCTCCTTGATTTTCTCCAATATCTTGCCCTTTCCTTCATCCCTTTTCTCTTTGACCCTACTCATGAGTTGGTGCTAGATAGATTCTTGCCTTGTTTAGCATCTGCAATGGCCTTGATGGAAATCTTCTCCAGATGTTCTTACTAAAATCCAGTTCGTAAGTGTAAAACCCCATTTTCGGGTTAGGGTTTAACCCGATTTGAGTTTTATCCTATTTGGGTCAATATCGAGTTGGTACGAGCGAGATCGAGCCAAACTAGTTTCAGATTATGAATATGGGCTCATATGGCTGTATGAGCATGTTATAGTGGCTGATTATACCAAACATGCAGATAATAAGATTACGAGTTATCAGTGTATACTGAGGTATACAAATTTGTTTGCATATGTTAGACAGAATTTTAGGCCTAGATTTAGGTCGTTGCATCATTTAGTATCCATTTGAGATTTTATAGGTACATCATTTGCACGCAGCCTAGGAATTTTAGATCACTCGATTGTGCCCCTGTCGGTCCATCTTGATTGAGTTTAGGGTTTCAACGCCCATTTAATTTTATTTCCTTCATTCCTGCCTATAGAGTCAATTTCAGGACTAGAGTCAGTTTTAAGTTCGGACGGTCTCAATTCGAACTTTTTGTCCATATCTATAATGTATATACCCATTGGTGGGTCTCACTAAGTCATGAGATGTCTGACACTAAGATTGTGCCACATGGCAAAATCTGATCCGTCCACTCAACCCTAGCTGCCCATATAAATTTTTAGGTTTTCTCTCATTTCCAGTTTTTCCACCTTTAGCACCGCCGGCATTTTAGCTCGCCGTCGGCAACACCCTGGCCCTCCTCCGGCCAGACCATCAGTATGGTCGTGATCATCTCGCGGCTGGCTTTCGAGTCATACCCACGATCACCACCGTCGCTGCCATAGTCATCGTCGGAGACGATCTTTTTAGGGTCAGTTTTCGCCACCACCACCGCCCGTTCGGGTCATTTTCCAGCGCAAGCGAGCCACCACCTGCCGATCCGACCACCCACGCAGCTTCCCCTCACCTAGATCTACATTTTGAGACAACCCAGGACAACCACCATGGCTGCGATCGCCGCCGGCAACGTCGCCGCACCAAGCGGCGACACCGCACCTTTCCGGCGGTTTTTCGGCCAGCCAGTGGCCGGACTCCTCCGACCATCACCACCAGTATCTCCGTCGTCCTCTCCTCTGTCGACCGCGACCGGTAGTCACCCCAGTTGCGCCACTGTCGGCGTTTTCCGGCGACGGGAACCGGCGGCCTTCCGCCCGACCTGCTTGCCCGCTTGCCCGCGACCATGTCCGCCTGGTCATGCTCGAGTCCGCTAGTCACATCCATGTCCATGTCATGTCCATAAGCCTACCCAACCCAGCCCATCTCCTATGGTTTGGTCTGGTTTAGCTTGGTTCGGTCCGGTTCAGCTCATTTTAGACTGTTTTCGTCCGTTCTTGCACCATTTTCGGTAATTCGAGAACTCCTATATTAGTTTATATGTATATTCACATGATTTAGCATGATTGGTTGTTATGATGGTTTTTCTTTATTTATGGTTTTCTTTAATTATTTAATTAATTAATTATTTATTTATTTATATTTATTTATATGTTTATCATATATGATGAATGTTTACATAATTATTTGTTATTATTAACATTGTATTTACTTATGAATATTTATCTTATTATGTTTATTATTTATTTGTTCATGATGTGTATGTCATTATTTATTTATATTTAATTATGTATTGTTGTCTTGTACGACTATGATATTATTAATAGTCATTATTAATTAGTATTAACTATTTTTTGTTTATATATTTATTTATTTATTTATAATAGAATTATTTATTTATTTATATTTTTACTAACACGAGGATATATTGATAATTACTCGTGTTTACTTATATATTTATATAGTATTATTATATTATTATTTTATGATTAGATTATTTTTCATGTTTATGTACTTATTATTTATCTAATTATCTACGAATGTATTTTTTTTGTTAATTTATCTATTCATTATTAATTATTACGGTGTCCCGATTTGCATGCCACATGTTTATTTATAGGTTGGTTATTATTGTTTTCTTTGTTGTGATGTATTGATGATATGAGCACACACCACAAGCATGCATCATGTAGAGACATTAGTATTTTACTTGGTGTACTTAGAAGTGGGTTCCGATGTAGGCTTCGGAGTCCGAGCTTGCCGTAGATGTGCATATACGCTTGGAGCTTGGACCACAGGTCCGTGGGACAACATTGGCGGAGTTTTATCGGATCCCTCCGATGTCGGGTCATCTAGCCGTGTTTTATACGCAAGTTTAATAAAACTACAAGGATGAGATCCCTTGTTGGTTTTCGAACTTTAGCTCCAGAAATTTATTATACAGGCCTCATCCCCTAAGCCTATTATATAAGTACGCGTTTTTTTACGGATTTCACGAATAAGAGAATGAGTGGTACGGAGATATGTATGGACCGTGCTAGTACTCCTTCAAACCATGAGGTAGTGCGGGTGTATGATGGTATTGTATAATGCAGCGCATTTCCGGAATATGTGGCACTAACTTAATTATTTCTTTTGCCACTCGAGTACAATGGCGGGTGATATGGAAGGTGTGAGGGCGTAAGCGTTGTATGTATGTATGATTATGATTATGAGCCGTGCATGCAAGCTGGCATTTGTTAAGTATGTTTGCTTACTGCCCGGTGTGAGGCATTCTTGAAGTTTGACAAGTTTTCGTGGGTAATGGGATACCCATTTGCCAGATTGTATTAGTTATTTGTTTGGACCAATAACATTCGTTACTGATGGTTTTCATATAATATATGTAGGCCATGCAAATCCTGAGTCGACTTTGGTGGGAGGACAGATAAACACTACACACACTTGAGCTCAACCTAATATTTACTTTCTTGCATTTATTTATATTCGATGTATTTTGATGTTTATTTGATAATGTCTTCCATTCTCATGACACCAAGAGGGTTATTTCGATCTATTTGATTTATCGAGTCTCACTGACCAATAATATTAAACATGACTCGACTCGAACGTAACATTTCTGATACGGTTCTTAAGTGAACCGAAATCGGGGTCTTATAGTAAGTGTTGATGATGATGATCCCCTTGCCATAAACACTTTCTCTTTTGAGGCTGAGGCAAGCTTGGTCGACTCTTAGAGATCTCCTATTTGGGGAAGTTCATGCATTCACAGAGTAATTCAATGAGTGCTCTTATTTCTTCCATTCATTCGACAATAGGCTTGATGGAAGTTGATTTATATTGAAAGGAGGCTGCATAATTGCTTTTTGCTAAAATTTAAAATGAAAGTGATACTAAAAAATTTCTCTATCGACAACCTTTTATTATTTACAAGTCTCTTTTTGTGGTGTCCAAACAGGAGGTTCAATGTAGGTATGAAAATTTCTCGCTTGAAACCTTCTACTCTTGGATTTAGATCCATGACTTACCTTTTGATTATTTGAATGAGGAACTTCTTTCAAACATGCTAGAAAAGGCAAAGATTCCTCGTTTCCCTTTGCTCAATAAGAAAAATATCTTTGTTGTGGGTGATTTTGCCAAAGCATATGTGCAAGCCTCCCTCCCTTGTCTTTTGCCTCCACCTTTGAAGATTATGTAAAATATGGTGGGTATTCAAGTTGGGGGGAGATTTAAATGTAAAAAGTTAAGGATCTTTCGCTACAACTATGGATTTGAGGGTCATAGCTTGGGTAATGTCCTACCTACTAGGGGGATAAGCCTGTACATAAGGTGCATGAAGAAGCTACATCCCTCAAACTACCACCCACTCACCTATTTGATCCTTAGATGTGTGCACATTGGGACAAAGGGAAAACTAGTAAAAGTATGGCAGGTTCATCACATGCACCCATGTCCTCCTCTACTTGCCACACTGGTTCGAGACATTATCTTCAAAGTGATTGCTCTCCCATCAACCACACATGTTGGCTTCACCTCCTAAAGTTGATTATTTAGTTAGTAAGAGAAACATGAATGAGTTGAGGGTGAATTGATGAGAAATTAGGCCTCCCCTTACCCTGCCCCCGCATCTATGGCCCCTCATCTCCAGTCCTTTTAGTTGAATTGCGTTGAATTGCTATAGGGCTCTCCATCATTCGAGTTGGAACATATCTATTGATCATGCTTTATTCTCTCAGTTATAGAAAACCTTCACCATATACCAGGATTTTGACATTAAAGAGTATTCTCTCCCACCACTCCGTCTCCCAAGTGATCTTTGTTGTGTTTATTTTGTAGATGGTAAAAATGAAGTTTGAAGGCTGCTTTATAGAGACTAATGATGATGGTTCTAAGGATCATCTGGTTCGCAACCCCCAACCACCTAAGCTCGCATCTTCTGAGAAACTAATTGTCTATACTAGCAAGATTAAGCCACATCCTAAGGATGCCCCAACTATTGAAGTTTTTGAACAAGCTAATCTTGTTCTTAAGGATAATGATGAAGTGTATATTATAGATGCAAGTGGAAGAAGGATGTGCAGCTTCTTCCATGATCAGTTTGTGCTTAGCAACTCCTCGCCAGCTATGGTTTTTTTTTTGGAGTAAAGAGGGTAGAATGTTTTATTCCTCAACCTTTTAGTGTCATTCCTCCTGGATTCAATCCTCTATAGACACTAGAAAGACAAGGTGAAACTAAAGCTAGTACTAGGGATAAAGTAAGCCCATTGTTGTTGCCAAACTGGTTCCTTTTTTTTCTCCTTACCTTTAGTTTTTACTTTTAGACTATTGTTTATGTAACACCCCAATTTCGGTTCACTTAAGAACCGGATCAGAAATGTTACGATCGAGTCGAGACATGTTTAATATTATTAGTCAGTGAGACTTGATCCATTAAATAGATCGAAATAACTCTCTAAGTGTCATGAGAATGGAAGATATTGTTAAATCAACATCAAAATACATCAAATATAAATAAATGCAAGAAAGAAATCTTATGTTGAGCTCAAGTGTGTGTAGGATTTATCTATCCTTCCACCGAAGTCGATACAGGATTTGCGAGACCTACATATATTATAAGAAAACCCTCAGTAACGAATGTTACTGGTCCGAAAAGTAACTAATACAATCTGGCAAATGGGTATTCCATTACCCACGAAAACATATGAAACTTCAAGAATGCCTCACACAGGGCAGTAAGCAAACATACTTAAACAAATGCCGGCTCGCATGCACGGCTCATAAACATAATCATACATACATACAGCACTTACGCCCTCACACCTTCCATATCACCCGCCACTGTACTCAAATGGCAAAAGGAACAATTAAGTTAGTGCCACATATTCC
>JAVDBV010077122.1:0-11237 GCA_032619315.1 Piper longum
TATCACCCTCCTCAACCAGTTCAAATCGGTCAATTTAGAAAATAGTTTAAATTGGGTTAAATTAGTTCAAATTTACCAATTCAGTATATATTTTTATCATGAATAATTTATATATATATTTAAATAAAATCATTATGATCGAATTTAAATCAGCCAAATCAGCTAATTTTTGCAACCTATATTGCTTGTAATACGGCTCTTGTGGACAAACTTTATCATCAATCATCGAGGAAACATTGAACTCACATTCATGTCCAAATCTACATGCATAGAAGCTTTTGTTTTTATTTTTATTTTCAAAGAAAACGGACACGAGTTTCAACTCCATAGATTTCAAAAACTTGGGGGGATTGGGTGATGTTTAGAAGACAAGCCACCTCCCAAAGATTAATTTTAGGGGAGGGGAAGGACCCATGAGCTACACTTTTTCTCTGACCAGTACAAGAGCACTGAGGGTGACATCCACTGCTCGGGTATGGGGCCGGCGGCAACCCCAGACAAGACGATAAAAAGGATGGCAAATTGATAGAAACCAGCTACAAAGATCCCTCTCCTCCCAACAAAATTATCTTCCGAGGTTGACCCTGATTACACCACCTGGTTCGCCATCCACCCAACAATTCAAGACCCTCCCCTACAACAAAATCCTCATATCTAAACCCACTTTTCTTTCTACATCACATCTCTCTCTGCTCATTATCAATCTCAAATGTCCTTTTTATCTTTTTAATCTCCACACAGCTTCTATTTCAAGTTATGCCAACTTGGTCGAGGGGGGTATTCTAACGTGTTTCTCCTTTCTTCTCTTTCTCTCCTTCCTGCCCTTTGAATGATTTGAATTTCTTCAATTCACCAATAGTTTAGAGGTGATATATTACAGTGAAATTATAAGAGACCTCTGGATTAGAGACAAATTAAGGTAATACTAACACAAATTTAATTTTGATATTATTGTTGGACCTTATAAGCTTCAAAAAATGACTTTAGAAAGATTTTATAGATCTAAAAATTATCTTAATAAATAAGACTTTCTTATTAGTTTATATATGAGTCTTCAATCACTCATCAAAAATGATATGGATTAACTTAATAATTGAATGTTAAAACTTACCAACATAAAATTGGAGGGCCATTCCGCTCTCATCCTGCAATTATGTAGAATTTCAAATTATCAATTGTATTTCAGCCTTGGAAAATAAAAAAAACAAGAGTTTGAGCTTTGAAGTGAGCTTTCACTAAAACAGGTCCACAAGTTAAAAGGCGCAGCAAATTTAAGTCAGTTCGATTATGCCGGATATGACAAGCCGATTATGTGAAGAAGAAGAAAAACGATGTCACAGCATGAAAGGAGACGAAATTATGTGGATCCATGTGATAGTTTAAATCAAGTTTCATAAAGAAAGTTGGCTATTAGTTGTTTTACCCATGAAAAAAGCGCATTGAAAGCAAGTATTAATGCACACCTCAAACACAAATCCGATGCAAACATTGCGAAGTGTCAAGGCACAAAAGTGTTGAAAACGTATTCATATTGACGATGTTCTTCGACAATTCATGCCGGCCCAGAGAGGAGAAGAGAATGCAGGTTATCAGAAAGCTGAGTACAGTGTCGTCCTGAATAAATTCCACTCATGTGCAGTGGGGGATTACCTGAGTCTAATAGATGTCATGAAAGCGCAGCATTCGTCCAGCTTTTGAGGAGCAAAAATGATACACACTTGGGAATGATGGAGTTTCTACATCCCAGACTAGACCATGAAAAAACGTACGGCAGATAATCATAAAACTAAAGCATTCGTTACATGACCAGATCACAATTAGCAACAGAAACAATTGGAACCGGGACATTGACGAGCACGTTCGTGCAACATTTTAGTGCAATGAAATTAGTACATTTAAGCAGTTCTAATCTGAATTAAAATACAAATTCCTTTCGTCGAGCAACAAAAAGGTCAGCAGCTCAAAATATTTCATTTACATGTCTATTCTCCAAATCTTATAACAGTCTTACAAACAATAGTTTCTTAAGAGCTACTCAGTTGCAAAGCCAAAATTGTGGCAACACAAGGGGCCAGCGCCAGAAGGGCTTGAAATTCACCAGAGAAGTTAACCGATATATCAATGCCTTTTTCTCCGTGAGCTATTTTCTTGTAATAAGCCACCCACAAAGTCCCCATCAAGAAGAGATTCAAGTGAACAAGCTACAACATCAATAATAACACCCAAAAAAGGGGGGAATGGGAGGAGGAAGAAAGAAAGAAAGAAAAAACCCAAATGAAAAGAATGCAGTATCCTACAAACCCAATTCTACAAGGGACGAACGTAAATGTTACATGGGAGGAGCAGGAGCATCAACAAACAAGTCGTTAAGCACATGATGATCACTGCTATCCCCGTTAGCAAGGAGCTCCAAATCTTTGTCCTCCTCGTTCGAGAAGTCCCGTCGATCCAACTTCGCGTTAGCAGCGATAAATATCATCTTTTGCACCCTCTCCGCCCCCGCTCTCGACTGCCCATGGCCGCAGGCACACCTCAACAGCGACCAATTGCACTTGAAACCACAGGCCGTCGCATGCAAGAAGACCAACCTCACCGCCACCTTCCCCAGCGCCTTGAACTCGCTCAAGCAGGTCTCCCACACCAGCCTACTGCTCTGCGGGTTGGCAATCTTGAGCTTCCCAGTTGCCGGGTCCCGTTGCTTCACCTGCACTGCTTGTGCGTACAAAGGGTCGAGCCCCTCCGACCTCCACTTCATGAGCTCCATGACAGCAATGTGAGCTTCCTCTCTCGATACCAATCTGGTTATCAGCTTATCGACATCCTTCTCTTGATCAGGGGTCAAGCATTTGAAGGGCGGCAAGTACTTGCCACTGCTGTCTCTGATCAGATACAGAGGGTCTAGTATAAATGCGGCTGCCCAAGCAGGGTGGTAGTTCTTTCTGAACCTCCTCTCCACTATCTTCTCCACTGGTCCCTCTGCAACATTGAATTTCACGCACCAGTCCCTGAGCTTGCGCCGGAGCTCCTCCCACAGTGGCAGGCATTGGCCCACCAACGGCCGCTCCGCCTCCAACTCCGCCGCCGTCGTCCTCAACAGCTTCACCAGCGAGTGCACCGACTCCAGCTCGGTCCAGAAGCCGACGTCCCTCACCATCTCCCGCACCTCCCCGGCGACGGCGTCGTCGTCGCAGGCGGACTTGCAGGCCTCGTCGGCCAGGGCCATCTGCAGCGGCCGCGCCGAGCTGATCACGTCCTCCAACATCGAGTACACCGCCATGAAGTCCTCGCCGGCGGCGTTCGGCGGGGAGGAGCGTAACAGGGCGGAATGGTTTAGCTCCTGAAGCTGGTACCGGTGGAAGGTGGGCATGATGAGGGGGTGGGTGTTGAAGAGGTTGCAAAGCTTGCGGCAGCTGCCGGCGGCGGACTTGAAGAGTGGGAGCTCCCTGCCCAGGTCCTTGATTAGGCTCATCACGCCCTGGAACTGGCATGGGAGGTTCACCATCCAATGCTGCTCCCTCTCCAAGCTCCTCAAGGCCTTGCCTTTGTACTTGTCGGAGACGATTCCCGCGCACTTCTCCGACACCGGCCCGCAGATGCCTGCCGCCATCTCCCGAAACACCTCCTCGGCGTAATCCGACGGCGGCCGCCCTGCGGCGACGAAGATTGCCCTCCGGAACACGCTGGTGCCGTTGGGAAGGTTCACTGTCAGAGTGACGAGCTTGTCGTCGGCGCCGGCGGCGGAGCTCCATCCATCGGAGGCGAGCTGGAAGAACTTGGCGTCGCGGATTTTAGCGTCGGCGTCGGCGAGGGCGTCGTGGTAACGGGCGTCGAGGCGGGGGCCGGCAAGGTCGCGGCGGGAGAGTGGCGGGAGGCCGACCTGGGCGAGGAAGGCGGCGAACTTGGGGTGGTCGAAGGAGGAGAGGGAGACGGCGCCCCCGGACTCGTAGAGCCAGTCGGCGAGGAGGCTGACGGCAGCGTCGGCCTGCGCCCGCCCCAGCGCCGGCCCCGGCGACGTCTTGGGGCTCTTGAGCCGCTTCACGCTGTCCTCCAACATGGCCAGCGCGCCCAGGTCCTCCTTCCCCCCCGACAGCACCAGCGTCAGCGGTGGCGCCGTCGTGGCGTACGGCGCCACCGCGTCGGCCGGGCAGAATTGGGATGGGTCCACCACCGCCAGCGGCGTCACGGCGGATGCCGCGGCCGCCCGCTTTCGCGGCGGCGGCGACGAGAGCGGGGAGATGGGCCGGACGGGGGAAGGCAGGGCGGCGGGGGGGGCGCCGCCGGCGGTGGAGGAGAAGTTGGGGCAGGTACCTCGCTTGAGGTGCTCGGAGGCAGTGCGGGAAGGGTTGGAGGCGGAGAAAGTGGCGAAGCAGAGGGAGCAGCGGAGCTTGACGGCCTTGGGGCGGCCGGTGTCGGAGTTGGAGAGGAGGATGGGCTCGAGGTGCGCCCAGTACCAGGCCCCCTTCCCCTTGATCGCCTTGCTCCTCACCGTCACCAGCCCCTGGTACCTCTTGCTCGCGGCCTTCGCTGTCATGTCTTCCATCTCCCCTCCTCCCGGACTCGTCTCCACCGCAGCGGCGACGGTGACGGAGTTCGCTGTGGCCATATATATAGAGAGAGAAGTTTATAATATATATATGTATATAACCGACTACCCACACCTCTGGCTGCACTCTTGCTCACTTCACTACCATGGTACCCAACTGGGGACTCAGCTTCAACCACCATTTACTCCTCGGAATCCAGCGCCGGAAGCAAAAGTCGCCGGCTTTCCATGACGGCAGCCGGCGATCTATTGCAGACGAGCCGATTGACGTCCAGAGGCTTTGGTTAAAGTGCTTGCTCTAGCTCTATGCTGTTACTGCTGCTACTACCAGCTACTTCTACTTACACTAGACTGTATCTTCCTTTAAAAGAGCTACAACTACTAATAATTCCCTTATCCTTTTCCCCTCTCAACTTGATGATACTTTGGTCTGATTTGATTCACTCCCTTCTCCTTGAAAGAAAATGTTTACAGAGGAGAAAGAGGGAGAAAGACAAGGAAAGGTGGGACTAAAAAAAAACCCAAGCGATGGGGGGAGGGAGACTTGAGATCAATCTTATGGGAAAGATTGCAGCCTTATGTTTCCACTAATCAATCTTACGTACAGGTTCTACTGCTGTCTGGTAGGGGGGTGTTCTTTGTCATTACACTTTGTCTAATTCTGAGTTTAGCTGTGTTGTTTTTGTGTCTGTGTATTAAGCGGTAACAACAAAAAAATAATTTAACAAAACCTTAGTAAATTAAAGAGGAGTAAAAGGTGTTTCTAAAAAGTTTTAATTAAGAAAAAATGAGGGTTGAGACTTATTTATTTATTTTATAATTTTCGTCCCTTTTCCTTAAATAGAATTTTATCAGTTCGGCTACTTTTTATAATTATTATGAAAATAGATTTCATATAAATTTTTTTTATTGTGAAAAAATGCCATGTTAATGTTTTAGAGGAAAATAACAAAATGAAATGACCATGTTATTTAATTTTATTTTCCCAACACAAAACTTTATTATTTTTGTGATTGTTGAAGGTGAATTGGCCATCATTTTAGCTTTTTGTATAATAGAGACACGTATTTGTTGTAACATTTGGTATAATAAACCCATTGTCTTTATTGAAAAAAATTAAATTAATTATTGCCGTTAAATTTTTAAGCATCACTAATTTAGGAGAGTAAAACCAAAACGGAGCTAATCCCTGTACCTATAATAGATAAGTTGGAGTTGTTTAGTCACCTTACTTAGCTCTAATTCAAATTTAAAATCAAGTGCTACAATGATAACAAAAGATGAAATTTAGGTCTGCTTTTTCATTTTTCCTTTTAAATGTTTCGAATTGCATGTGTGGTTTCCCTGTGCGATCAATTTTAGGCATAGATGCCATGTTACATGTAGTGTAAATAAATTTTAATTTTATAAATTTTAAATTAAATGAGGAGACAATAAATTCCGCCTTTAGAAATAAATTCTAATTAATTGAGGATACGAATTATTATAATTTGATATAACATATTTTATTTTTCTGTATTTTAATTAGTTAAATTTCTTATTTTTTATCCCTGAGCAATTTTTAATTTTTCTTTTACTAATCAAATATTGGTAAGATAATAATTACAATAAATGAAGCATCTCTTTTTGACAAAACTAGATCAAAAGGTTAAAATCTTCTCCGCCTAGGACTCGGACCTTAAATATATATATTTTTACTTATCATAAATAAATATTATTTATTAAATAAAAAATATATATTGTAAAAATGTAGAGAGTTCATATTATTTTGGAAGCTAAGACCTCGTAATCATTTCATAATCGATGATGAAAATATTAATCTGGCTTGAATGAGAGGGTACATTGCTAACCCGGACTCTTTGTTTTTGTTTTTTTTGTTTGATTCACGACTAAACTGACCCAATAATTATTTTATTCCGTTTAATACACTTAAATAAATATATTAAACAGAAGCCTACTAAAATAGAAAATCTTCATACTTCACAGCAAGTGTTATAACTGATTCGTATGAGATGTGAGAAACGGCAAGCTACTGCTGGACTCGAAACTGGTCGATACATTTTTTTTACGTTTCATATTTCATATAGAATATGTTATTAATACACTAAAGGATTTACAGCATTAAACATTCCCACTTAAAAAATGGAAGATAGTCACAACTCACAAGCACAAATTCCGTTTGAACCCATTCAATCAAGGGTGAACTTTGTGAGGCGACAAAAAGAAATATCTTGGAGTATGAAATTACACTAACGGAGCGAAAGGATGCGTATGGGGAAAATTTTTTCTCCCAGTAAAATACACGGCAGTTTTTTTAAAAAAAATTTTCAGCTGGTTATGTTTTTTACTGGACTATTTTAAATTAAACTAAGATATTGCACCATGCACAATTTGTTTTACAGATAAATTTAAATTTTATATATAAACTCTAATAATGGGATAAAATATAATATTTAATTTTTATATATAGGCTTTGATTTTAAACATAGATCCTAATTAAATAAAAAGATAAATTATAATAATTTATTTATTTTTTATTTTTTTAAGATAAATAAATTAATTCTTATTAGTAAGAAGTTAAAATTTAAGTTAGTAGGGTTTGAAGCTGTCACCCGGGAAGTATTTTTATTATAATTCTTTATATGAAGTTAAAAATTAAGGCTAATCGAGTTCGAACTCGTGACCGTTAGTAAAATATATTATTATTATTATTTTTATTGTTATATTTTGATAATAAATTATTATTGAATTCTCATTTTATTAACAAAAGTAGTTATTGTAATAAATAGGTATTTTTATACACTTGAAGTCATCTACTTAAACGCTAGAAGAAAATTTTAATTGTTCTTTCGGTGTGAGGTTTTATTGATTATCGTGCATGCATGTATTATAATTAGGATCTTCCACTTAAAATATAAGAAAACCGAATATGTTTTAATAAATTTTGTGCATGTCGGACAGGATGACGTGTAATTAATAATAAGCAATGTTTAGGAGCGTCGATAAGGGACCTGACTAAGAATGTTTCTAGAGCTGGAGGGTCCGAAGCTTCATATAATTTTTCAGTAAATTTTATATTTCGGCGATACGTTCATGTGCATGCATTCTTTCAAAAAAAAAAAAAAACCAAGCTAACAATTAGTTTAAATTTTACAAACTATATATTCTAGGACCTGCACTTCTACTATCGTTTCCAATTATACCAGTGTAGAAACTTCTTCTTTACAGCATTTAAATCAAGTGGAAAGTTCGCAAAGCAGCTTCCTGCATATGTATGAACTTGCTCTGGTTGTAAAAACAAAAACTTCTCTGGTAACCTTAAGAACTAGCTCCTAGAAGTACTACTACTCGCAATTAAATTTTGATATCCACTAGCCCCCACATTCCAGAAATAGACTAATTGTGAATCATACTTTTCTTGTAAGACCCTTATTCAAACTGAATTTTCAACTTCTTGGATAATATTTCGCATTTTTTGACTTGATGGTTGTCCTTAGATTTACCGTCGAACCCTCGAAACATATATAATGTCTCACACATTTTAACCATGAAGGACGTTTTCCCTTAAAATATCCAAATTCAATAGTCACTGGGGAGTTGAGCAAAATACATAGCCTTTCACACCCCCCTTGGGTGGGAAAAAAAATAGTTCAAGTAATCTCGAGAATTGAAAGCTTGATGAGCATATTTGGATAGGAAGTGCATTTAGTATACAGGAGAAGGGATAGTTGTAAGAAAAAGAGAAACAGATTTCTAAAAGGAAGAGGGTTAGCTATGGACTCGAAGAGGTGAGTGGCTATCCCATACCTATTGCAGTTGCTCTCCTTTTCATTCCGGGACTTGGGGTTGGGCTGACTACCTTGTGAATAGAGACTTACAGGGAAGTAGGTTGCCGGCCATCAATCAAGGCATTTGCTAGTCTACTACTCCCAAAGAGTCCTACTCTTCTATGCCTCTATCTACTCATTCCCTCTTCAGCTATGACTCTTGCTCCATCCCTGCTTGGACTCAACCGGAGTTGGACTTGCTCTTGCAATATTTGGTATGCCATCACTATTGTCTTGGCTACCCTAAAGGGTCGGTTCTCGCTCGCTCTAGAGGACCCCCCTTTTGCTTTTTTTGTGATCTTGATTAGCTCATCCTATTTGCTATGGCTTTTGCCATGAACTTGGCGACTGTAGCAAGCGTGATCTATCCTTGAAGCATGTGTTACGTAAGATAGAAACGTACTGAGTTGTACAATGTATGGTTTGCTCCGACAAACATGATTCAACTTTGTAGAACGTAGCTGGAGATGGGATCGATTAGCTAGCCTGGTAGCTCAATGGACAAGAAAGGAATGAGCCAAGCTCGTTCACTAAGTTGAGTTGGCTTGATCCTACTTACTAATTGGCAATAGGGTTTGCGGGCGGAAAATTGGACACTTGTAAACAGCCGTGGATCTCCATACTTATTTGTGCATATAAAATTTTCCGGGTCATATTACTTTTAAATGATTTTTCCCAAAGACAATTTATTAATGTTATATATCTATTGACTCTAGAACTATATTGTAGAGGAACTAGGCAAGAGTATATGATTTAGGTGGCCATTCTGATAGTTAGAGGTAAGTTTATGATGATAAGTCTTTCAAGTTTTGAATCCTTGTTCATTGGTTTCCCACTGTATCTTGGCTTTATTCCTAACTCAATTATGTTCAGAATGTGCTTCTTGTGTTATGATTTGTGAATAGAACAAGTGTTATTCATCTTATTAACTCATTCATTAATGCTTTCCCAGCTTTCGCGATTAATTTTATATGCAGTTTGGCCTTGGAATTTCAGAATTTACTTTCTTTAGCAGGTCATATGAAGAAGCGACTCGTTCGTTAATGCTAAAATCCCGCTTTGTGTGTTGAGGAAATGTTTAAGTTAAGAAACTGCACCATGAATGTCTGCTAAAGGCAATAATACCAATGGATATGATCTGATCCCTGTTTGCAAATCTTTAACTATTGATTAGCAGCTCCCTTTCTCTCTTAAAATTTGCATGCATGTTCCTCCTTTATCCTATATAGAAATTATTAAATTAAATTCTCTATATTTGTCACGTAATTCTACTTAAGAATTCTTGATTATTAATTTATACTATGTTAAATTTATTATGGAACCCTATTTACCTTTTAACTTAAATGAGTAGTGAAGTTATACGTGGTCTATCAGGTTGTAAGTGAACTACAATAAATCTTAGTCGCATGATCTTTAATTTAATCTCCCGTTTTCGATATCAACTTGGACAAGTGTTCATTCACAAGTCTACACAAGTGCACTTTCAATTTACACAGCCCTTTGTGGGGAATGATTTAATTCCAGCATTTTTGCGACTGGCTAACTTTTAAAAAATAATTAAATATTTTGGATTTTTATAAAAATAAAAAGAAGAAGAAGAAAAGGGCAAATATTTTCACTACAGAAGCAGACCGCAAAAATTGAAATATAGGTACATCCTTCCATCTATCCACAATTTTCAACTTGCTAAGCGTCAATAGGGACTAAAATACGCACAAATCAAATTGATGTATATTTTTTTTGGGTTTTTCTGCTTCAAATAAAATTGTTCAAGACCCATGTTTTTCATATGCCGGCGCCTACGTGCAGTGCAATCCATCTTTTTCGTTTAATTTCTCTGTACAAAGATATGAAACGCTTAAACAACCTACTGCTGCATAAGAATATACAACAACTTGGATATGTACTACTTTTCAAAAGAAAAAAAATGCCATAGATGAAGAGGTATTACCATATTTTATTGGTCTTATTTTATTAATTAAAATAGAATTTATATAACTTCTGCTATCATGATTTTCCATGTTCAAGAAAAAATTGAATCTTCCAACTTTCCAATATGGTTGCAGGAATCAGAATCGGAATCGGAATCAGAATCAGAATCGGAATCGGAATCGGAATTGGAATCGGTCTGAATCGGCCAAAAATCGGTTTTTTTTGAATCGGTCAGAAATCGGTCTAAATCGGAATCGGAATCGGAATCGGTCTGAATCGGTTATATAAAAATATATATTGATAATTTATAATATAAAATATATAAAAATCATATCTTGATGTTATTTTGATATTATTATGTGTATAAAAATATTAATTAGCATTACACATCAATTAAACATTAATTAAATATCAATTAAACATCAATTAATCCTAAATTAGGGTTAATTGACGTCCGAAAGTTAAAAAAAATCAATCCAATTAAACATTAATCAATCCAATTAAACATTAATTAGCATCATATTAAATATCAATTAGCTTTAAACATCAATTAACACTAAATTTGCATTAATTGATGTCTAAAATTTTTTTTAAAAAATAATTCATCCATTTAAACATTAATCAGTCTAATTAAACATCAATTAGCTCTTCAATAACCATCAATTAGTATTAATTATCAATTAAACATCAATTAACCCTAAATTAGCATTAATTGACGTCTAAAATTTAAAAAAAAAATAATCAATTACCATCCAATTAAACATCAATTAGCACACCAATCAGCTAAAACAACATCAATTGCAATCCAATTACACATTAATCATCAATTTATATATAAAAAAAAAAACTGAACCGAGTGCACAAACAGTGATTGGCGGCGCGATTCGAGTCGATGGGGCTGTCGGCCGGCTGCACGTCGGAGCCGAGGTTGAGAT
>JAVDBV010077131.1:0-11272 GCA_032619315.1 Piper longum
GATATGGCGGCTAGTTCGGATCGAGACCGTCCGAACTCGAAACTGACTCGAGTCCTGAAATTGACTCTATCGGAGGGAATCGAGGTAAGTAGGCTAAGTGGGCCTCGAACACGGAACTCAATCAAATTGGGCCCATAAGGGCATAAATCAAGTGATCTAAAATTCTTATGATGCATGCAAATGATGTACCCATAAAATCCCAACGGATACTAAACGTCGTAATGGCCTAAATCTAGGCCTAAAATCCTGTCTGATACATAAAAACAAATCAGTATACCTCAGTATACACTAATAACTCATGATCTTATAAGTTGCATGTTGGGCATACTCAGCCTTCATAACATGTTCATACGGCCATTTAGGCCCATACTCATAATCTGAAACTAGTTTGGCTCGATCTCGCTCGTACCAACTCGATACTGACCCAAATCGGGCAAAACTTAAATCGGGTAAAACCCTAACCTGAAAATGGGGTTTTACACTTGTATTATACATTTCTTGCACTTCAATTGGAAAACAAACAAGGGTTCTCGTCCTCGTAGTTTTATTAAACTTACGAGTAAATGAGACATTATGGCCTGACATTGGAGGAATTCGATAAAAATGCCATCCACACAATCCTATTGTTTAAAATGCGGTTAAATGTAACACTTAAGAGCCAAACGTAAGGGTAGAGCAAAAGATTTCTACAGACATGGATGAGTAGAGTCATACGTGCTAAATCAGCGAACTCAACCCACGTAACCTAATAAGAGATAGAATCTGAATTATAATCAGATCACACCGCAACATGAAAAACATAATTAACTTACTTATTTTTCTTAGTAATGGGTTAAACCCCATTAGGTAGTTTAATTTAAGGTTTGAGGTTGCAATTGTACTTTGTGAATGATTTCGTACTTAGAGTTTTATTGTCAAACTTAACTAGACAATCTTTCAAATAGAGCAAATGGTATTCGAGTACGCTAAAATTTGAACCCTTAGTTTTAGACACCTTAAGGGGTCTATCATAAATATTAAAAACTGATAATTTATGGAGGATCATGTTGATTGAGGTTAATTAATATCAGATTAATGTGTTGTTAATAGAACCCCAATATTGCGAAACAAATTTCAAAATTTTGCTTCACGGACCTTACAAGTCCAAATGGGCTTGGGTCAATTCGAATAGTTAGAAGACCCTTGAAAGCTTAACTCATTGAGATTTCACATCCAATTTCTTTGTAATGGGACCAAAGTAAAGTTTCTAATCTCGATTATTGATTTAACCAATTTTGTAATTGATCTGGCATTAGTAGAATTAGAAATTTCTACCTAACCACTTATTTACCCAAATGCTCTAAAAAGTTTTAGCGTCAATATTCGGGTGTCTATTACTCTTACTAATCAATTTCATAATTTTCCTACGTCTTGATCTATTTTAAACTAATTTTCTAATTGGCTTCTCAGAAACAAGACTAAAAATCTAGTTCTTGTGTACTCGAGAAGTATGAGCCCATTAGCCATTAGAATTAATTTTTTTTAACTCCAAAATTTTTAGGATTACATGAAACAATTAGTGGTGTATTATGTAATTTTTAATAGGTTTTTATGTGATCTAATTATTTGTAAAATATTCAGCTTAACACACAACAAAGTTAGTCAAAGCAGAATACAGCAAATGCACACATCTCTTTATTAATTTTTTTTAGGCCTTAGTTGAGGTAATTTTAATATGGTAAATTTAAAATATAAAGATAAGAACATGCTTAACAAATAGGCAATCATATCACTGGAACCTTGAAAGCTGCAATCTTTCGTCTAATTTTGGACCTTTACACAACCATTAATGCAAAATAAGAAGCTATACCCAACATAATAATTGTAAATCTATTGGTAGGGAAAGTTAGAGAGAGCTCAAAGAGTGGAGAAGAAGACTGGGTGAAGGAGAGGGATATTGGGGGTGGAGTGGTTGGCTTGGAGTGAAAAGGAGAAGATGAGGGGTGGGTTCTATAAAAAAAAAGAGGGTAGTTGGCTAGGTGATTTCATAGGCATGGGTGCCACACTTAAAGAGGTGTGCTTAGATTTGAATTTTAAAAAGAAAAATGATAAAATAATTTGGTGGTTTATGAAATAAATAATAAATTCAAAATGGGAAAAAAAATAAAAAATAAGGCGTGTCACATGGTATGAAATTGAGCGTCAAATACAAATTTGTCTAGGATTGAGGGCCCTAGCATGGAGCCTTTTGCGTCCAATCCTCATTTACATTATTTTAGGTTTTTCCACTAGAAACAAGTGAAATAAACACAACAATAACAAATGAAAAGTGACTAGAAGCGTGGGGGAATCGGTCCTAAGGTGTAGCTAGACTCGAGTCGACCAAACCAAAGATAAAAAGGTCGAGCACATAGCACTGGACGGTGAAACAAATCTGAAGAAGGTAAAACTAGGGTACCTCATACATACCTAGGTGCTATACATAAATAGATGGTAAAAGGGTCGGGAAAGTAACTCATTGAGTTTATGACTAAACCAAAACTAAAACTATCGGGCGAAAATTTCGGATCTTATAAGTCATTTTAAATGACTACTCAAATGTAATAGAGAATCAACTTTTAAATTATCATCACCAATTTGACTTTAGGATGTTGAAAGTATTGAAGAAGTGTATCAAAATGACTTAATTTACAATCACAAAGTAAAAGTGGAAAGAAAATTGTAAATGTTTATTTTGCTAAAATAAATTTGTATAAGAAAATGTGAAGATATTTAAACTAACTTCGCACGGCGTAAATCTGATGAACAAATAATTAAAGACGTGGCAACTAGCTTGACCTACCGTTGATGTGATGAAAACTTATTTTATTTTTTAAGTGGGCCCCAAGTGGTGAAGGAGGAAAGTGCTCCATTTAGGAGCTGAACTTTCCTTTTATATATTAGCTATATAAAAAGAAACGCCAAAAAAAAAAGAAAGGAGATAGATATATAGATTAACATAGATATGAATAATATAGGTATAAATATAGATAATATGGTAAGGCTTAGGTATAGGTATAATATATATAAATAGAGAGATAATAGATATCGATGTATAGATTAATGCTTACTAATTTTCACAATTCTTTCCATGAGACAGCGAAAACATTTATACATATATCAAATGTATTACTGCATTTTGAATGCAACAATTGAAAAAAAATACAATATATAAATCCCTTGAGAGTGGAGTACAGGCATGCTCGGGATATTTGTGATAAAGGTGTTAGGGTTGAACCGTTTGCTTCCAACTTTTTCGTAGATATAACTCGTCTAACCTTGCAACTCAACGACACAGTAATAAAAAATAAAACCTAGTCTTAAAAAATCATGAGACGGTCTAACTCGACACATAAATAAGTAAAACTGCTAATGAAACAACTAGCACGTAATATGCTCTAAATTTCTTGTTCTTCATCTTCCATCGAATACCGACGGGATTCTGGGCACATGGATCTAGATCCATAGAATTACAGACGTCAAAATTCTGATCACTTCTTCGTTCATCTTAGCTTGAGATCAACAATGTACACGCATTGGCAGCGTTAAACACGTGATCAAAACGTGGTAAATTAATTAGCTTGAAAATACACATTCACGCGTACCTGTTTGTTCTGTCTTGTATGATACCTGATTGATTCTGTAGAAGGAAATCTATGAATTAGTTTTAAGGAAGCAAATAATAAGAGCAAGCGATTTGATGAAAAGAAATGGTAGAGAGGCATTTAAGGTGATGACAGAAGCATAGAGAGCACAAAGGAGGGAGATGCTCGTATGCTTTGCATCTCGTCATCTGTGCTCTCTATCTTCTGTCAACATTCTTTGAATCACCCTTTGAATCATCCAGTAGAGAAGTACAAGCATGTAAATATATATTTGTAATTAGATAGAGAAAGAGAGAGAGCGGAGAAGGTATAGAAGTGTGAGAAGGAAAATGGGTGATTGAACAAGAAGGCCTGTGCCTCTATTTATAGAGCGTAGTAAAGTGATAAAGAGGAGTATAGTCATAATCAGATTTTGGAGGGCAGCTAATTATGCAGAGATATATAATATCTTTTTCAATGCAGATATACTTGTAGAGATTATATATGCATACAAGAATCTCAGGCAGTAAGTTGACCTTTAATACGTTTGAATTTGGGGATTTGTGGTCGGTATGTATGGCGGTGGCCCTACGCCGAATCATGAGCCACACTATCTCAGTGCTTCCAGCCGGTGGGCCCTTTGTAAGGCTTACTGGATTACTTGCTCAATCCCAATTTAGTCAAAAGTTGCATTTCCATTTGTCTCTAATATATCATATCATTATAGTCAGTGTTAATAGCCAAATAGCCGATCTATAAAACTTAAACCTATCTCGGTGCATCTTACGTACTATGCACGACATTTGAGACAAGAGATGCGAAACATTAAAGTTTGGCGAAATGCTCAGTTTGATTAATTTAGCTCGTCTCCTTAAAATATGTAACGGCTGCCCATACATTTTAATGAATTTTACATCATTTTGGCCTATCTAGATTCTGGAATTATCCCTTTTATCCCTGAAGAAAGAACTAAGTTTAAACTGGGTCAAGTTGTTAAAGGAGTTGACTTATCGGGTAGGCTCAGAATATCAAACGCAAACTATGCATGAACATATAGAATTCTTTTTCAAGATGCTTAAACTCTACTCTATAAATATAACTTATTAGTTGTTACTGAATGAAATTTGACGTACTTTAGGAAGCAAGCTGTATGGCAGATAACGTAATACTCAATTACACTCCCACATTCCCATTGTTGAGCAACTGAAATCCCACCCAACAAAGACTCTAAATAAATCACCACTTTAGTATAAAAATAATCGTCAACTTGCGTTTTAAAATTATCTGCTGTTTTAAATTGTCACAAGTGAGTAGTTTTTAAATTACTAAAACAGGCGATCCACTGTGTCTAGTCATGCTTTTCAGCAATGCGTATTTATGTTCACCAAATTTTGCACAACATTGCTAAATTCCTCGGATAAGAGGCATGCCTAAAAATATTTTAAATAACTGAGCCTTTCATGATGAGTTTATAGAAAAACATCGGTTTTGTCTGTGTGGTCGGCAGTCGGTCATGCTTTTGCAGTTTTGAAGCCAGTACACGTCCGTCCTCCCACCAGTCAGCATGCAATATATAACTAAAATGACCAAAGCCTTTCAAACGCCCTGGCCATTATCTAGAAAACGACCAAATCATATGATTAGCTCACGTAACATTTCATAATATCGGTGGTCCTTATATAAAATTATAAATGATTAGGGATAGGTTCAAATAACTTGCTATCTGCAAATTCGATCAAAGTCAGACCTATTTGTCTCCGATCCGAAACTGTTTGAGATCGGATTCGTGTTTGAATGTGTCTCCTATTTTTCACATTATGCTAATTTGGGTCGGATATATATAATAAATAAAATAAATATAATCTTTTCATTCCATATTAGATTTTCGGATTCGGGTTGGATTCAAATATGGATGTGTCTGACCTAAATCCATTCTTATGGGGAATAGGTAAGAAGCCTTACCTATAGTAAATAAAGAAAACGATATAAAATACTTTTTTATTAATTGATCATTCTGGAGGATATGGTACTTCTACTCTGATTAAAATAAAATGAGATAAGAAATTAATTTGTTAAAGAATACATTTTTTAAAGAAGTAAGTTAAATAAAAATACATGTCAGTTATATCTTAAATTATGGAATGAAAATGCAATTTGAAACCTACCCATGTAACCAAAAGCAGCAGAAGATTAAAAGCTAGCCTTATCATGCAACCAAAATATTATTCAGGAAAGTAGTGATGTCTTGTAGAAGTACTAAAAGACGGTACATTATCAGAGAAACCATTCTGGGGCAAATTACGGGAAAATACAAGAAAAGTCTGATACGTGGCATTGATTGAATCAATGCATGCTTAGGCATCTACCCAACTTGCTAGTTAGGAAAGATGGAGAAGATGGAGAAATGGGATTTGATCAGCAGAAGCATCCCCACATACATATCTTATCCTTCCCTCTTCCCCTAAAATTAGCTCAATTACAAATGTATTTTGCGTCCCCACTTGTGGTCATTCATGGAAATGGTTCGACTAATAAAGAGCGGAGAAAGAGGTTGTTAATAGGGTTCGCTCACGCAGCTACAGGTAGAGATTTCTATTCCTACAATCAATCCATGGAAGGGGTTGGGGACAGTGTATATGCTGCTATGTAAGGGCCACTAGTGGCTGTTGTCGTTCGCTGTCATATATACTCTGAACATAGTTCAGCTTTCTATCTAAGCCACTTGTGTCTTTTTGTGGAAGTCATTCACTTGATCTTTTACAATTACGGAATGGAATATCTTACCGTATGTCTCATACCCTTCAATTATGCACAAGCAACTTTTCATACCTTCGAAAAGAAAAAAAAAACTTTTCTTCAGTTTGGCTCCTTGACCCTAATTGAAGTGCAATTTTGTTTTCTGGAAACTTGAATGTGATTTAGTGGTGTGTGCTGTTTTAACTGTTTGGAAATATATATTAATTAACCAAAATACCTGCGTAATGGGTGCAAATAATAATAACTATAAAAATACAAGAAAAATAAAAAACATCACACAATCATCTTGGTTGAAAAATATTTGTTAATGGATGGCCATTGCGGTTTTAAAATAATAAAAAAATGGTAATAAAAAAACATATCACATGATTAAAGAAAATAATTTAATAACAAAAATACGCAAAAAATAAATGAATGCAGTTGTTTTTTAAATTCAATAAGAACAAATATAAAACAGGATTTATAGGAAAATTTTCAAGTAAAAATCTAAAAATTTATAAGAAAATTTTTAAATGGAAAAAGATGCAACTCAATAGATATATCCCCTTAATTTTAATAATTACCATCCAAAAACTGGACTTTTTTTTTAATGAGGAACATCCAAGCACCTCTTCTAAAGGGAACACTATTTTATAAGAAGTTACATCCGGTAAGGGTGTTTCTTTTAATAAATGGTAAGTGGCTTGAGTAAGAAGCATGAAATGAACGTTAATTCAAAAGTCAGAAGGTTTATAAAAGAAGAATCGCTTCACCACTCATATTTGATTTGATGTTGAACCTGGTTCAGTGAACACAACATACAAGGAAATTTATATGACAAATATATGTGTCTGCAATGGCTAACTTGGTTTGCTGTATATATCAATGGCATAAACAACGAAGATTATAAATTTGAGTACTATATCTAGGGGCACAAACAATCATCCACACAATAAAATTTTACGATTATGATGCCATAATTTGAAAAGAACCGTGTGTGGCTATCAAATGAGGAACCTAGTATGTGCTTCAAATATTAAATTGATTAATTTTAGGTCTCTCTCTCTATATATATGATCTAGTGAATAAAATATTCTATCTATTAGAGATTTTATTCCCCATTTCGATATAAATGCGAAGGTGAAGCTGAATTTCTCGTGGAATAATAACTCAGCGTAATCGTTTAAAGTCGACATTCATAGTGGCAGATCTTGCCCATGGTGTAATTGCTAAAAGATCTGTGGGTTACGTAAGAGGTGGGGGTTCAATGGTGCCACATGGGAGTGATTATGTATGTATTGGGTGAGTGAATGGGTGTAGGTGTGAGCATTTGATACGGGATTGCATTTAAAAAACAAAAAAAATCTTTGGAGTGGCAATAATCCAGTCAGTAAGCACACATCTTACTGAAAATTTTATTTCTGTTGTCATTCGTTGGACCACCGTTGGTCACACATGTCAAAGAGCGCCATGGCTATCATAGAGGAGTCAGAGCTTTTGAGATTGGTTGGGTTAGAATTTAATAACCCTCAACTTAGTTCCACCTATAATACCTTTTGAGTAAATTCCGATATATTAATGAGGATGTATATATTAATATTTATTTAATTAACTAGCTTTTTAAGGGATGACATACCCGATCATGTTATACATGGGCCGGCTCGTTACAATTAACATTAGAGTTAGTCAAAGACCGTATTGGATGGTAGTTAAACTTGGGGCATTGGCTAGGCTGTTGGCTATGGACTGACTTGAATGTGGCTTAAGCTACTTGTTGTGGGTCAACTGTAAGAATTATGAGTACAAAATATTCTAAGGTGGGTGGATGATATAACCCGAAACTTAGTCTAACATCTGATATCTTAGTAAGGATGTGAGTATTACTTTTTAATTTGGTTAGCAACTTCTAAAGATATGACTTAGGCCCTTCGCACTTGGACTGGGTAGTTAAAGTCATTGTAATTTCCCGTAATTCAATCCCACAAGTAATAGCTATTGGGGTAAGATATGGTATATTAATAGGGATATGTTTATTGATCTTTAACTTTTTTAACTAACTATTGAAGAGGTAATTTAGGCCAATCATATTTCACTTGCGTGGGGTAATTACAGGTGGTATTATTGCCAACCTGGGACCATACTGGATAGTGGGCTTTACTTGGAGGTGGGCTAGATTGTTAGCCACGAGCCAAGTAGGACGTATTCTAGGATGCTGGCATCGGGCTATGTGAAAGAATTATGAGGAAAAATTTTTCTAAGATGAGTGTATTATAATAATCGTTTACTTAATCACATATTGAGTACCTACAAGGTAAAATCTAGTATATTAGTGAAGATGTCTTTATTGATCTTCAGCTTGGATAACAAATTGTTGACAGGATGACTTGGGGCCATCACGTTACACTTGGGCAAGATCATTATAGGCATCCTGGTGATACCATATATTCTTTTCTTAGGCACATGGTATTGTTGCTTCACGGACAATATAGTTCTTGAGATTGTTGGACTGTTATATACATTAAATTATCCTTCTTTCTTCATCTTAAAAGATGTCATTGCTAATATAAATTCAACATTAACTCCACTCTAGACTGTTTTTCTCTACAAACATTATGCCACACAAACTGTACAACCCCGACTTAGGTCTACAAACATCGTCCTACACAAACTATACAACCCCGACTTCGGTCTATGGTTTTACTGCTTGTAGCTTTGCCCAGTTTGGGCCAACCTTGACTTGATTCAAGTTAGTTTAACTTTTAGACTATGAGTATGAGACCCAATTGTCTATATGATCATGTAATTGAGGGTGAGTATGCCCCAATGTGCAAATAATAGCCTCAGTTAAATATATAGAGGATGAGTTATTAGTGTATACTCGAAGTATATGAGTTCCAGATAGAGTTAGCTTAAAGATTTGGGATTGAATTTAGTTTGCTTGTTGCATTTATTATTTGTTTGAGGTTTTCATGGTACCTCTTTCGTATACATGTGATGGATTTCTAATTATCACATAGTTCGAGTGGGCTCTACTTTGATTTGAGTTTCAGATTTTCACTGGTTTGACAATTATGTTTTCAAAGCTCATTTAGCTTTATCTGCTCGATTCTTGTTTCACGAGTCAATGTTTGCCTTTGAGTCAATTTGGCTTTTGACCGTGTCTTCCACCAATATATATATATATATATATATATCCAAGTGACCCCACTAAGTCTGCAGTTATTAGTGAATGAGGTATCCTCATGTGGGTATTTCACATCTCACCATGTCTATTAGGTCCACGCTTTAATTACTATCACCCTAGACTCTATTTTGGGTATTGGAAAGGAATCCGACCAGGTTACAGAATGCTCATAGATATGGACATTGGAAGGATATGCTACAAAGTTATGGAAATACTATGGACATAATTTTGTTATGACACCTTTTAAATGTGTAGAGGACATTAAGATCTTTCTAGCGTTTCAAAAATCTCTCAAATCGGAGTTCTCTACCAGAATTTACGACACTTCAATTTTTGCATTTATCTCAGTTGAGAGTTCTACAAATGAATTGGCAACCGAAGGGACGATCAGAAATAGACAAAAGTATAAATGTTGGTGTTTGGCTCGGAATTAGCAGATCGATCGTTTTTCATATGAAAAACTACTACTAGTTACATAGTAGAAAAATCATATCTCCCAAGTTACTGAGAGTTTTGCATTGAATTTTTGAGGGCTGATAGAGACATCTTGAAGTTTATTAAAAAACAATCATGTAATTTGGAGCTCTAAAGTCTGAGATTTGAGCTTTCAAATTTGTACAAAAATCGCAGTCCTGGCTGTGATCAGCATGTCATTCGACAGCCGAATGTTTAGTCTAACCCAGTTGTAGAGAGTCAAAAGTAAAGTTTTAAAATGCCAAACATTTATATGATGTGGCAAAGTTTTTTGGGCTATAAATATGGCTATTGGGAACCATATAAAGAGAAAGAAAGTGATGCTTAGTGAGTTGATGTAAAAATCACGAAAACAATAACAATAATGAACACAATAATAATAATTTATTTAGATGGGAAAGGTTATGTAGATAGGAACAATTCATTAATATTAATTTATTGTAAAGTAAATAAATTTTTACGATGCACGGCATTTTTTTTACTAGTGTAACCGTCTGGTAAAATAAATAAATTAATCTTGTTTTAATTATTATGGTTTGGATGATGTAAGGCACAAGATATTGAATTATTAGAAAAATATTAGAAATATTGGGAGCATCTTCAAGTGGTTGAATTTTGGAAGGATTAGGAGAGCAATTGATTTTTAAAAAATAAAAATTAGGTATGTATTATTTGGAAGGATTCCTTTCTCTCACTATTTAAATGGTTTAGATGGGAGAGTTGAAACCCATTTTCTACTCTTTTCTTTCTTCAATCTTTGAGCTCTCTCTATCTATACTTATATGCTCAAGACGTTTTTCAACAAGGGTTGAAGGATTTGGAGTGAGAAAAACTCCAAGTGACTTATCCTTCTACCGTTAAAGGTATGTTTTTACCGGTTTTGAATTAAGAATTTTGATTTCGTATATGAATGTATTGTTTTCATTTTTCGTGTATTTTAAATTTGTATATTTATCTCCTAAAGAGATTTGAGAGGTATTTTCATGTCATTCTATTGTGTAGATAAATAGTTATTATTTTAGTATCAACTGTGCGTCCAGATCTGCACTAGTTCAATATAAAATTCATAACTTATGATTTAGATCTTGGTTTTGTATGATCACGGTATTCATGTTTTCACAAGACATAGATATATAAATTATATGTTGAACAGGTTTATTGATTTGGCTTGGAGGATCATAAAAAGATCTAAAAATTGGACGAAAGGGGGCAACTTTCAAGATTCTAGTGATCTGATCACCTATTCCCCAATTTTTACACTTTAATATGATCATGA
>JAVDBV010077144.1:0-11259 GCA_032619315.1 Piper longum
GGTTCACTTAACCGGTTAAATGGGTAAGTAGTACAGTTCACTTAACTGGTTAAACGGGTCAATTATATTTAACCAGCTAACAATAATTATTTTAATTAAAAATAAATTTTGTCACGTTCGTTCCCACCGCGTCGAACGTTATTATTATTTTATTTATTTTCTTTTATTTTATTATTTTTTTTCCGGGTCTTTACAGGTTCATTCTGACATGTCCATTATTGGCTGTCAGGTTCAATCTAACATATCTATTACTGGCTGACAGGTCCATTCTGACATGTCCATTACTGGCTGTCAGGTCCATTCTGACATTATTGGGCTGTCAGCTCCATTCTGACATGTCTGTTACTAGCTATGAGGTTCATTCTGACATGTCCATTATTTGCTGTCAGTTTCAATCTAACATGTCTGTTACTGGCTGTCAGGTCCATTCTGACATGTCCATTATTAACTGTCAGATCCATTCTGACGTGTCCATTATTGTCTGTCAGGTCCATTCTGACATGTCCAGTAGTTAGGTCCATTTTGACATTATTGGCCTGTCAGGTCCATTCTGACATGTCCGTTACTGACTGTTAGGTCCATTCTTACATGTCCAGCTGTCAGTCCATTCTGACATTATTTAGCTGTCAGGTCCATTCTTACATATCTGTTACTGACTGTCAGGTCCATTCTGACATATCCAGCTGTCAGGTCAATTATGACATTGTTTGGCTGTGAAGTCAATTCTTACATATACGTTACTGACTGTCAAGTCCATTCTGACATGTCCAACTGTTAAGTCTTTTCTAACATTATTGGCCTATCAGGTCCATTCTGACAAGTCCATTACTAGCTTTCAGGTTCATTCTAACATGTCCATTATTGGCTGTCAGGTTCAATCTAACATGTCTATTACTGGCTGTCAGGTCCATTCTGACATGTCCATTATTGGCTGTCAAGTCTATTCTGACTTGTCCAGCTGTCAGGTCCATTTGACATTATTGGGTTGTCAGGTTCATTCTGACATGTCTGTTACTGACTGTTAGGTCCATTCTAACATGTCCAGCTGTCAAGTCCATTATGACATCATTGGGTTATCAGGTCCATTTTGACATGTCCATTATGAGATTATGGGTTGCCAAGTCTACTCTGACATGTCCATTATGAACTTATAGCCTGTTAGGTCCATTCTGACATTACCACATAAAGCTTATGGGCTATTAGGCCCATTCTAACATGTCCATTTTGAGATTATAAAGGGTGCGGCCTCGTGTCAGACTGAGTCAATTCCTTAACCCCGTTGCACTCGGTGCATAGTGGTCGAATCTAGGTTCAGGCCGACCAGACTGCCCACAAGGGAAAATACAACATTTTAAATAATTATACGGACCTAGTTAGCTTGTATGTAATCCTGCAACTATGACCACGAACCTAATTTGAATTTTCTACAAGTGAGCTCAGACTCAGTAACATACATCGAAACCCATTGCTAAGTAAAATACTAATGCCCTTATATGATGCATGCTTGTGGTGTGTTCATATTATCAATACATTCGAAAATAAATAAAACAATGCTAACAACTAAGAAATAAACAAGTGGCACACAAATCAAGACATGGTAGTAATAATTAATTAATTTATAAATAATTAAGGAATACACTCATACATAAATAGATAAATAAAAAATATGTGAACATAAATAATACTCAAATAATAAAATAATAGTATAATCATAGTATATAAATACCCGACTAAACACGATTAAATATTATATATATATCGTGTTAGTAAGTATATGATTAATTAAATAATTAAATGAATAATAAAATAATAATTCTACAAATAAATAACAATAAGTCAATATTCATTAATCATGAATAATAATAATATCATATTTATACAATATAAGAATGCATAATTAAATGCAAAACATATAATAATATACAAGCGAACATACAAAAAGATAAATAAATAAATAACTAAATAAATATAAAATTTAATGAACATAATAATATTAATAGTAATAAATAACCAAAATATTAATTACAACAATTGATCATGTATACATTCACCATATATGATAAACATATAAAGAAAAATAAATAAATGAAATTAATGAATAAATAAAAATAAAAAAATAAAAAATTATATCATCCAATCATGCTAAATCATGTGAATATGCATCTAAACTAATGTAAAGGTTCTCGAATTACCGAAAACGGTAGAGAAACTGCCGAATACGCGCTGAACCAAACCGAACCAAGTTGAAACAGACCAACCCGAATGGTTTGACCAACCCGGCTAGAAAATGGGTTGGGTTGGCTGGGCGACCTGAATTGGACATGGTCTGGCGGACGAGGGAAATGACCACGCAAATGCGAACGTGGATAGGTGGACGCAAAAATGGGCAGACGGACCTGAACACGGTTGGTGGTTAAACGAATCGTGGGAGAGCCTGCGATTCCTGTCCACGGCAGCACGGCTAGTGGCGCCGTCGGTCGTGATCGAAAGAGAACATTACGGCTGAGGTACTGGTTGTGACGACCGGCAGAGTCCAGCCACGGATTGGCCAAAAATTGGCTGTAACGGTGAGAAGTCGTTGTCGTTGGCGGCGGCGTCACTGGCGACAATAACGGCCACAACGACAGTCATGGGTGGTCTCAAAATGTAGATCTATATGAGTGGAAGCCATTGGGGTGGTCGGACATGCCGGTGGTGGCTCGTCGACACCGGAAAATAGCCCAAATGGTGGCAGCGTTGGCGTAAACCAACTCCAAAAACTCCGTCATAGGCGGCAACTGTGAGGGTTCCGGTGGTCGTGAGAGGTACAAGTGGAAGGCTAGCCGCAAGGTGGTCATGGGGACGCCGGTCCCGTGGCCGGAAACGTGACAGAGACTCACCGCGAGGAGTCGAAGTGGCAACAGCGTTAACACAAATAATGGATGACGTAAGCAAGAAGGATACCCAAGTGAGGAAGAAGCCGGCTCCGGAAGTGGAGAAGAAGATGAGTAACTGGTATTTCACTTAGTCGAGTAAACGGGTAACTTGTTTGGTTTACTTAACCGGGTAATTAATAATTAACTGGGTAGAATTTAAATGGAAATATTAATTTTCTAATGTCTGATCCTACCAAGTTGACTATTTATTATTATTATTATTTTTTTTCGGGTCTTCACAAGTATTTTCGAGTTGCCGAGATTCTTTCTCGTAAGCAAGTCTCGATAGCCAATATGTTTCTAACTGGTGATGCCAAATTATGGTGGAGAACACGCACCGAGGATGGAGAGAAGGCTGGACGTCCTAGGGTGAAGACTAGGGAGAATATGAGGAATGAACTCAGGGATTAGTTTTTCCGACCAATACAGCTTAGGTGGCAAGAGATACTTTGAAGAAGCTACAATAGACTGGGACAGTGCGAGATTATGTTAAACAATTCAGCTCATGTCTTTTGGATATACAGGACATGTCAGAGAGTGATAAGCTTTTCAACTTTGTGTCAGGCTTGCAACCTTGGGTGCAGATGGAATTGAAAAGGAAGAAGGAGCAGGATTTGCAGATAGCATTGAGTGCAGCGGATGCCCTAGTAGAATTGAGGCCTGCGGCTTGTGAGAGTGGTGATGACTGAGTTTCCAAGGAGGGCAAGCCGGCAAGGAATGGCGGGAGGTCATTCAAGCTGAGGCAGAAAGAGAGAGGGAAAGCTGTTCCTAGGGCGAAGCCAGGCAATTCCCAGGGTGGTGATGTGAGGCCAATGCAGTGTTTTGCATGTGGAGGACCTCTCGTATCAGAGAATGCCCTAATAACCCGAAGGCGAAGATGGCGGCAGTGCAGGCCGAGGAAGGTTCTGATTCAGGTGAGCCAGCTCGGATGTCTACTTTACAGATGATAGGAGCTCTGAGGGCTAAGACGCCTAAACGTGGAGATTTAGGGCTGATGTATGTTCCAGTGGTTTTGAATGGAAGATGGGTTTCAGCATTGGTTGACACAGGAGCAACTTACAGCTTCGTTTCATCAAAGGTGTTGGATCAACTAGGACTGAAATCGAGGGTTACTACCAGCACGATCAAGGTAGTGAATTCACCGGAGAAGCAAGTTCAAGGAGTGGCCAAGGGAGTCCGAATCAGTTGGGGAGATTTCAGTGGATGAACTGACTTCATGATCGTGGAGATCGATGACTTCGAGGTAATTCTTGGCAACAATTTCTTTAAATCAGCTTGTCTACGAGTTTTGCCACACTTGAGAGGTGTGATGGTGATGTCCAGAGGCAGTGGATGCTTCGTGAGAGGATACAACCAACCTACCGGAGTAGAGGCTGGCAAGGTACAGTTTGCAGCATTGCAGGTGGTCGAGGCCAGTGAGAGGAGGAACTCTAGTCAACTTGCAGGGATGGTATGTAGTAATCCGGGAGTGTTGTCTTCCACGCAGTTGGGTGATAACTGCGACGACTTGGTAGTGAAGGCCAAGGCCCCTGCCCGGGTGTCACGGTGGATACCTAGAGGACGAGTGGAGGAGTCTGTTGGGCGAGTTGGCAAGGTGCGTGTGGTTTTGCAAGGTGTGGATATGCAGGACGTGTTTGTGATCTTAGTGTGGAATTTCTTGAAGTTAGCCAACAGTTTCAAGAAGTACTTCAGGGATTGCAAGAGTGAGTTGCTGCATGCGGGCAAGGCGAAGCTCTATACCCTTGTTTAGGGCATAAGACAGCAGTCCATGTGGTGGACATCTTGATTAGTGAGATTCCATCCATATGGTTGGTGCGGAATGCCGAAAGCTCACTACCATTAGTTGAAGTTAAAGGTACCGACTGATGATGAGACAACATCAGATCAAGGGTACCACTTGACAGAGATGGTGCATTGACAGAATACCAGCATTTTCCTCGGGTGTGAGAGACTGTTCTTAATGAGCAGGGTCTGTATGTTTAAAGCCTTCATGGGGGGATCCATGACCATGTCGACCAGGGCTGCTACAGATCGGCGAGCTGATGGAGTGTTGGGTTTGCAGGGAGGCAAATCCATCTTCTCTATTCCCACTTATCTAGAGAGACAACCACTAGATGGGGTGCGTTCGTGTTGGGATTATTTCCAATCGTGCTTTACATGGAAGAGAGATGAGACAGTCGAAGTGATGAAAACACTAGCTGCATCGCAAAGTCTAGGGGATGCTTCAAGCCGGCTATTCCCGGAACCACGGGGAGTTGTTTGGACGAGTTGGGTGAGGACTCGGGATTCGGAGGCTGGAGCATTTAGTCGATGTAAGCATGGAGGTGTACATGCGAGGTTTGGGGCACGCAAGACTGGGGACTAAGCAATGGTAGGGCTAGGACTATGGTACGGCGGGTTTGTGGTACAGAGCGCGGGGACGGTACTGTGGGAGAAAGGATTTGACATGTTGTTGTTGAGGAGGACTGACCTTCCTTCAATGAGGATAACGGCTCTCATTGGTGGGGGAGGATGTTACAGCCCTGATTCATGGGTGTCGCCGGGAGATAGGATTTGGGTGTTGTTCCTAGTATTCTCAGCATCCATGAGGGGTAGCGGTGGCAATCCGAGTGGTGGAAACAACATACCAAGGCTAACTCGTGTTTAGTTGCAGGTTGCCAATCCTTGGTGCATGGTGCTGTCGAGATGACCGAGATTACTGGTGAGCAAAGTGCCGGGAGAAAAGCATGTTCCTGCAGATGGAGCGGTATTTGGTGTACTGATCATGTTGCTGGACTCGACCGATATTTGGAGTGGCAGCGGTAGCAAACAACGTACCGAGCATGCCGACATTTGGTGCGGTCATCATGTTTGAGCGCTAGTGGATTCCAATGTTTGGAGCACTATGGAATTCTAGCGGCATTAGGAATTCTAGTTGTGCTAGGAGTCTTAGCGGTACTAGGATTTCTGACGAGACATGGGCCGAAAATTGTTGGAGGCGCCAAGGGGTTGACATTGGTGGTCGAGTGCTGGAGTTGGTCGAGCCAAGGGTGGAGCTTGAGTTTAGTTGTGCAGCCAAGGAGTTTTACTGGAGTTTGAAGGATTGGATCTTGGTGAAGATTGTGATCTCGTGCAACTAACTTTGGAGAATTGGATAAACATCGGGGGAAGAGTTTATCAAGTCTTGGACGCGCTTTCTGAGAATCCAAAGGAGATCTTTTGGAGATAAACATCATGAGGGTCATGTGGATAAACCTGGATGTGGTAGATCTGGGCAGAATCTTTGGAGATAAAGATGTCGACTAGTTGGTGTTTATCTGGAACCAGGAGAGATGCATGGACGTGGAGCCTATATAAATCTGCAAGGGACGAATGTTGCCGGGAATTCTTCTGGAATTGGAGAAGGATAGCAATGTGAGAGACTTCTCGTGAGAGGAATTAACCGAGAGAGAAGGAGATTCATGAGGTTGCTGAAGCCGGTGCTTGTGGGAAGGACTGGAACGTCATTGCTGATCTACCGGAATCAAGGTACACATTGTGGTGTGAATACTGGTCTTGTTTGATAGGTTTGCATATAATCAAGTCGATCCATGGGAGACGACTTGAGGGATTGCTTGTGGGAAGTAATCATGTGAGTCCTGGTGTGTGTGGACTTGGGGCGAGGCTGTGGGGGCTAACCACAATCCGAGCAAGTGCTTGAAGGGAGAGTAGAGTGCTTGTAATCCTTTTACTTGTCAGATAATAGAAGGTTGGGAAGTGGTTTCCCGTAAATCTGTGTTTTTCTTTGTTGCTGTCGTTTGTAGAAAGGGAACTTTTGTTTCTTGGTCGTGGTCGATGTTTGCAAGGCAACGGTTGTGGGAACTGATTGCCGAGACGAGCAAGGGGTAGACTCCAATACATGTTCCGGTATTTGGAGTGGTCAGGCAGTTTGGTGCTGTTTGGTTCTCGGGACAACGTACCGGTAGAAATATCGGTATCCGGGAACACTGTATCGGCGTTGGCGTGGGAAGTGAGCGTGTGTGATTGAGCGAGGCCTCAAGTGGAGTTGCTCTATCGAGTGGGGTGGTGTTCTAGTATTTTGATTGGTAACCTCGATATTGCGACCGAACACAAGTGTGGTGTTTGGAGTTTGCTTCTGGGAGTTGATCCATATTGCGTATCAGTGTAGGATGAGTGTTTCCAGGAGGGAAATAAGCCGCGCAAGTCTGATTGGGATCGAAAAAGTTTGGGTCTAGAATCAGCCCCGTGACACCAACCCAAATCCCTGGAACTTTATAGAGAAGCTACTGGGGCTCATACTAAAGTCTGCGTGATTTTTCATAACATTTCACCACCCACACTAGGCCTAATGAATTTGGAAACTAGAGCTAGGGAATTTGGGTTACACCCCACATTCCTTTACACTTCCAAAATCCAAATTAGCTAACCCTCTAAATGAATTTTAATTAATCCCAAATTTTTCAAGTTGATAGTAGAAAATTATTTAGTTATCATAAAAGTTTTAAGGATTTAGTAAAAATCTTTTAGAGGCTCAACTAAGAGAATAAACTCAAAACATAGCCAAGCATATGAAAAATACAAAACACACATACAAAGGTTAGGGTTCAGGCCTTTACTGAGGTCATTTTAGCTTGGTATTTAATTGAGGCATATCCAACACATAAGACAACAATCATGCAAAATATGGCATGCAAAGGCTACCTACACTGGGAGACAAAATTGGGGAAGGTTGCGAATAGGCTCCTACAAGCAGTGAAGCTACCATACGTGATGATATCGACTGAAACAAGAGTAACATTGCTCCTTAACATTGTAGATATACCCCTTGTGAACAAGGTGGAAGTAATATCATGTAAAAAATCAATGTAGACGAAGAGTGATTGTAAAAACCTTGGAAAAAAAATTCGTTATTTAAATTATGATTTTTATATGACTCAGAACTCGTATTAAATACTATTTTATGAAATTAATACTGGTGAATCGATCGGTCATGGTTCAATCAAAGGCCAAACCGCTAGGTCTTGGGTGGGGGGCGGCTTGAGGAGTGGGAGAAAAGGGAGGACGAACTTGAACCTAGGTGATACCTATTCATGAATGGGCGGCAGGGTGTGAGAATTTAATTGAGGGACTCGTTGAGATTATGGAGGGGATAAATAGGAGTATGGATCGAGGAAAACCCTCTTTCTAGCTGGCTGCTCCTCCTCTTCTCTCCGTCCCAGACGCCTTCCTCCTTGCTCGCATCTCCCACGATTTCTGTTAACGTTGCCGCCATTTCGACATGCCTCTGGCGAGTCTCCGTCTTGTCCCCGGCCAACAGAGCGGCACCCACATGACCGCCTCACACCCAGGTTTCCAGTCGTATCTCTCACGACCACAAGCGCCACCGCAATCGCCGCCGGTGAGGGAGTGTTTGGAGCCGTTCTCTGTCGCCGCCGCCACTGTTTGGGCATTTTCCAACGCCGGTAAGCCACCACTAGCCAATTCGACCACCCACACAACTTCCCCTCCTCGAGATCTACAATTTGAGACCGACACCGACCTCCGCCATGTTTGTGGCCGCCACCGGAGATGCTGATTTCACAGTGGCTGTTTTTATCATTTTCAGCCGTTTTCCGGCCAACCATCGCCTGGACACCGATGACCGTTGCCCCAAATAGGTTCATCTCATCGAGGCAAAATTTTTGAGACCACCTACAGCGACCACCACGGTTGCAATCTCCGCCGGCGAGGTCGCCGCACCCGGCGATGATCCATCCCTTTCCCAGGCCTTTTCCGGCACACTGATGACCGGACTCCACCAACACCACCACCAACATACTCATCGTCAAGTGGGCCGTTCGAGGCGACACCAGTCGCACCATCATTGGCATTTTCTAGCAACGGGAACTGGCGGCGCTCTGCCTGACCCGTTTACCCACTATTCGTGTCGTGCCCGTCTACCATGTCACGTCCGTGTCCACTTGGCCAGCCCGGGTCCGCCAGCCACCAGTCCATGTCCGAGCTGCCCAGCTAACCCAGCCCATTTTCTAACCTAGGCTGGTTCAGCCCTTTTGGTTTGGTCTGGTTCAACTTGGTTTGGTTTGGTTCAGCTCGTTTTTGCCCGCTTCTCGACCATTTTTGGTAATTCAAGAATCCTTACATTAGTTTAAATACATATTCATATAGTTTAACATGATTAGATGTTATGATGATTTTCTTTAATTATTGTTTTAGTTAAATATTTAACTATTTATTATTATTTCTTTATTTTTATTTTTATGGTTATCATATATGATGAATGCTTACATAATTATTTGTTATAATTAATATTATGGTTTTGTACTACTGTTAATCTTATTATGTTTATTAAATTGTATATTTATTTATTTATTTATCTATCTTTATGCATGTTCGCTTGTATATTATTATTTAATTGTAGTTAATTATGTATTCTTGTATTGTATAAATATGATATTATTATTATTCATGATTAATGAATATTGACTAATTGTTATTTATTTATTGAATTATTATTTTAATGCTTACTAACACGAGTATATGTATGATATTTACTCGTGTTTAACCATGCATTTATATACTATGATTGCATTATTATTTTATTACTAGAGTATTATTTATGCTCATCTATTGATTGTTTATCTAATTATGTATAAATGTGTATTCCTCAATTATTTATAAATTATTTATTTATTATTATTATGAGATGATTTCCGTGCCACTTGTTTATTTCTAGGGTTGTCAACATTGTTTTATTTATTTATTTATTTTTGGATGTATTGATGATATGAGCACACACCAAAAGCATACACCATAAAGAGACTTTAGTATTTTATCTAGCAGTGGGTTTCGATGTATGTTACGAAGTCCGAGCGCTCCGTAGTCATGTCGATGTACTTGGAGCTTGGACCACAGGTCCGTATATCATTTAAAATATTGTATATTCCCTTGTCGGCAGTTTGGTCGGCCTGAGTCCAGATTCGACCACCATGCACCGACAGCAACAGGGGTCGCGGAAGTGAGTCAGTCTAACGCGAGGCCACACCCTTCATAATCTCAGAATGGACATGTAAGAATTGACTTGTCAGCCCATAAGCTCTAAATAGACATGTTAGAATAGACCTGATAGCCCATAAGCTATAAATAGACATGTTAGAATGGACCTGACAGCCCAATAATGTCAGACTGGACCTGACAGCCAATAATGGACATGTCAGAATCGACCTAACAGCCAGTAACGAACATGTTAGAATGAACTTGACCTAACTGTTTAAATGGTTAACTCAATCATGTCAATTACCTAATAACCCGGTTAAAAGTATTACGGTGAAAGGGTGCTTCCACATACCCTAGCCGTGATTTTATATCATTATAAAAAGGAGGAAAAAGGGGGGGACGTCATCCTCATTTCTTCCTTCGGATTGGCACCGTCTTCCTCCTTGTTTGGGTAATTTTTCTTCCATTCTTCTTAATTTCCATGCACGACAAATGTTAAATTGACAATAAAAATTGATTAAAAAATGAGATTTAAAGTCTTAAATCAATAAGAAACAACTAAATCTCAAATCGATGAGAAAGAAAAGAAGTAAACTAAAAATACAAACTTTAAGTCGTTGATGGCCGACAAGCCGAAAGTTTGAGACAAAGTTGGCGACATGGACAGTGGTGCCGTCTGTGGGTTAAGAAATCCGGCTGGCTAGGGCAGCGATTGGTAGTAATTCTGTTGGGAAAAGTCACTCAAGGGTCGAGAGTTGTAACGACCTGCCATTTTTCAATAATTTAATTGGGCCTAGATGGCCGGGTGTTACTAAAAATCAAACCATAATATGACTCATTTAAAGTAAACTATGTTTTAAACAAGATATAATATTAATTGTCCCACATTCTTAGACCATTTCCCATAGCCACATTTAAAGTCACTCATGTTTATCTTGCTCCATGCTCTGGTAGTCAATGGCCTCTCCCACCTAATTTCGTATCTGCACAGCTGCGGAGGCAATTCCGCGTTAGTGATAAAACCACTAAGCCGTATAATTAAGGAAACAAGTCAAATATACTCCCTATTCCAAAGTCTTTTCTTTTATGCGGGGAGGCACTCCGCTACACTCCATATATTTTTATGCGGGGAGGCACTCTGCTACACTCCATTTATTATTATGCGTGGAGGCACTCCGCTACACTTCATTTATTATTATTAAAACAAATTTACGGCCCCGTGTCGGATTGAGTCAATTCTATGACCCCGGTTGCACACGGTGCATGGTGGTCGAATCTGGGCTCAGGCCGACCATGGTTGCCAGAAGGAATATACAACATTTCGATAATTATACGGACCTGGTTTGTAGATAATCTCGTACTGCGACCACGA
>JAVDBV010077262.1:0-11713 GCA_032619315.1 Piper longum
AGACGGTGACGGCGACGGTCGCCGGCGGCCCAATCGACGACGCAAAAGCACGGCGGCGTGGCGCTCGGTGTGGCGATCCCGGCGTCGTGGCGGCCGGACAGTGGCCGGTGGTGGTCGGGGTAGCACGGCGACACCACGGCGGCACTGGGCGGCGACGAGCGGCGGCCGAGCGGCGCTGGGCGGCGGCGGCGGCGCATGGGGCGGCTGGGGTTTTGGGAGAGAAATGGGTCGAGGAAGAAAAAGGACGTTGGGTGGCAATTTCGTAATTAAAACTTAGCTCGAGTCCGTCTCGAGTCAAAAATAATAACTAACGCGTAATAAATCCTAAAAAAAATCTAAAAAAAATCAGGAAAAATCCTATAAAATAAAATAAAACACACAACACCCAAATGACATGCTCTATAACTAATAACCCAACCAAAATTACCCATAACGCGTCCTAACGCGGTAAACGGCCTAAAACTATTTCTACGGTCACTAATAAAAAAAAATCTAAAATCGTCAACTCTATGCCCTCATGCATTCAGATAACTCATTCTCTGCTCATTCATCTCATTATCATCACATCTTCGCCACACATTACCCCTCATACCTCATACACGTGACCGGCATCGGCTCAGTACACGTGTTCTGAAATACATTCGACTCAAACCGACGGCTGAACCGATCGGCTAACGACTATAAAACCGGTGACTCGAATCACGGGTTTTACATATACGGATTTGTTTGTATGTGTTAGACAGGATTTTAGGCCTAGATTTAGGCCATTGCGGCGTTTAGTATCTGTTTGGGATTTTATGGGTACATCATTTGCATGCATCATAAGAATTTTAGATCACTCAATTTAGGCCCCTGTGGGCCCAGTTTGATTGAGTTAAGTGTTCGAGGCCCATTTAGCCTTCATAGCTCAATTCCGTCCTATAGAGTCAATTTTAGGACTCGAGTCAGTTTCGAGTTCGGACGGTCTCGATCCGAACTTGCCGCCATATCTATAGTGCGTGTACCCATAGGTTTGCCCCACTAGTCCACGAGCTGTCGAGTGTCCAGATCGTGCCTCGTGGCATGATCGGAGCCGTTCACTCAGCCCTAGCTTCCCATATAGATTCTTATGGTTTTCTCCCGTTTTCACTGTTTTACACCCTTTAGCGACGCCGCCACTTCGGTTCGCCGCCAGTGAGTCTCCGCTTCGCCACCGGGCACCGTACCTACACCCCCATGACCGCCTCGCGGCCGGTTTTCCAGTCATACTTGTCATTACCACCGGCGCCACTGCAGTCGCCGCTAGTAAAGGAGTTTTTTGAGTCGGTTTTCGCCACCGCCGCCACCCGTTCGGGCCATTTTCCGACCGGCAGTCACCCCAGTCACGCTGCCGTCGGCGTTCTCTCGCGACGGGCACCGCCGCCCGTGTTCGACCCGATTACCCGGCCGTGGTCCGCCTACTCGCGACCGTGTGTGCCTACCCGCGACCATATCCGTTGACCGCAACCGCATCCGCCTGCAGGATGTTCGAGCAACCCAACCCATTTTCCAGCCTGGGTTGGTTCAGGCCATTCAAATTGGTCTGGTTCAGCTTGGTTCGGTCCGGTTCAGCTCATTTTGGACCGTTTTCGTCCGTTCTTGCGCCGTTTTCAGTAATTCGAGAACTTCTATATTAGTGTACATGCTTATTCACATGATTTAGCATGGTTGGATGTTATGATAATTTTTCTTTAAATATTGTTTTAATTAATTACTTATTCATTATTTATTTATTTATATTTATATGTTTATCATATATGATAAATGTTTATATGGTTATTTTTTATTATTAATATTATATTTACTTACGAATATCAGTCTTATTATGGTTGCTAAATTTCATTTATTTATTTATTTATGCATTAGTTAATTTATTTATTTATTCGTTATGTGTATGTTATTGTTTATTTGTAATTAATTATGTATTCTTGTGTTGTATGACCAATATTATTATTATTTTTTATTTATGAATATTAACTATTTATTTATTATTTTTTTAAAAGTATTATTTAATTAATTCATAATTATTTGATTATTTATTTGCTTACTAACACGAGTATACATGATACTTACTCGTGTTTACATGTGTACGTATATAGTATAATTATATTATTATTTTGTTATTAGTGTATTATTTATGTTCATAATTATATGTTTATTATTTATCTAATTATCTATGAGTGTAGTTTCCTGTATATTTATTATTTATTATCTAGTATTATTATGTCTCAATTTGCGTGCCAAGTGTTTAATTATAAGTTTGTTAGCATTGCTTCTTCATTAGGATGTATTGATGATATGAGCACACACCACGAGCATGTATCATATATAGACATTAGTTTTTGCTTAGGATACTTAGGAGTGGGTTCCGATGTAGGCTTCGGAGTCTGAGCTCGCCGTAGATGTGTAGATACGCTTGGCACTTGGACCACAGGTCCGTAGGACTCTCTCCGTCTCTGCTTGACTCCTTGCGTGCATGGTTTAATCGTATTTTAGACGTACGATGACATCGAAAGCGTTTTATCGGATCCTTTCGATATCAGGCCATTTAGTAGTGTTTTTACACATGTTTAATAAAACTATAAGGATGAGATCCCTTGTTGGTTTTCGAATGTATCTCTAGAAATGTATGATATCAGCCTCTTCCCTAAGCCTATTATATAAGTACGCGTTGTTTTACGGATTTCACGAATAAGAGAATGAGTGGTACGGAGATATGTATGGACCGTGCTAGTACTCCTTCAAACCATGAGGTAGTGCGGGTGTATGATGGTATTGCGTAATGCAGCGCACTTCCAGAATATGTGGCACTAACTTAATTATGCAGCGCATTTCCTTCTTTTTGCCATTTGTGTTCAGTGGCGGGTGATATGGAAGGTGTGAGGGCGTAAGCGCTGTATGTATGTATGATTATGATTGTGAGCCGTGCATGCGAGCCGGCATTTGTTAAGTATGTTTGCTTACTACCCGGTGTGAGGCATTCTTGAAGTTTCATATGTTTTCGTGGCTAATGGAATACCCATTTGCCAGATTTTATTAGTTATTTTTCGGACCAGTAACATTCGTTAGTGACGGTTTTCTTATAATATATGTAGGTCTCGCAAATCCATTATCGACTTCGACGGGAGGATAGATAAATGCTACACACACTTGAGCTCAACCTAGAATTTTCTTTCTTGCATTTATTTATATTTGATGTATTTTGATGTTTATTTGACAATGTCTTCCATTCTCATGACACCAAAAGGGTTATTTCGATCTATTTGATCAATCGAGTCGTGTCAACTATCAGCTTTAAACATGAATCGACTCGATGATAACATTTCTGATTCGGTTCTTAAGTAAACCGAAATCGGGGTGTTACACATATTTTTAAAATTATTCTGGAATGACTTCGCTCGAACCTACTCCAGACTGCCTAAACTGGACAAATCTAAAATCTGGTAAAACACTAAGCCAAAATTGGGGTTTTAAACATCCACGATTAATATTCATATAAATACATAGAGCAATTGTGCCCTCGCATCCTCCATATTACACCTGCCACTATACTTGTAAAACAACATTTTCGGGTTATGGTTTTACCTGATTTTAGTTTTCCCCTGTTCGCATTAGTATCAAGTCGATTAGGGCGAGCTCGAGAGAGGCTAATTTTAAGAATATGAGTATGAGGCCCATATGGTCATGTGATCATGTTATGGAGCCAGACTAATTTTTGCTTTTGGATTTCTCCACCACCGCCACCCATTCAGGACATTTTTTGGTGTCGGTGAGTGTCCTCTAGTGAAGCTGACACCCCTATAGCTTATCCTCACCGAGATTTATGATTTGGGACCGACACCGACCTCCATCGTGGCCGCGATCGCCGCAGGTGATTCGTACTTGTACAGCGGCATTTTTGGTCGTTTGCTGTAGTTTTCCGGCCAGCCAGCGTTCGGACACTACCGGTTGTCATTGCCATCACGTTCCTCGTCATCCCCTCAGCCACACTGCCATCAGCATTTTCAGAGGACGGGCAACAATCGCTCCATCTGGCCCGTTTGCCCATGTCATGTCCGCATACCCACATTAACATTCTCCATACCATGTTCGCGTCCACTTGGTCATGTCCAAGTCCGCCATCCATGTCCATGCCCGTGTCCATCAGCCTAGCTGACCCAGCCCAGCAGTTTTTTTAACCTATACCATGTTGACTTAGCCGTATCCGGTCTGGGTCAGCTGAGTTTGTTTTGGTTCAGCTTATTTTCGGACCGTTTTCATCCGTTCATGCACCGTTTTTAGTAATTCAAGAAACTTTATATTAGTTTAGATGAATATTGACATAATTTAGCATGTTTAGATGTTATGATTGTTTTTCTTTATTATTTATTTGTGTATTTATTCATTGTTTTTTTATATATTTGTATGTTTATCGTATATAATGAATGTTTACATGATTATTTGCTATTATTAACATTATATTTAGTGATTAATATTATCTTGTTATGTTTATTAAATTCTATATTTATTTATTTACTTAGTTATTTATTTGTTTGTCTTTTGTTTGTTAGTGTATGTTATTATTTATTTGTATTTAATTATTCATTCTTGTATTGCATAACTATGATATTATTATTATTCATGATAAATGAATATTAACTATTTTTTATTTATTTATTTAATTAATTTTTAATTATTTATTGATTATTTAATTATTTATGTGCTTACTAACACAAGTATGTACGATATTTTACTCATGTATAGTATAGTTATATTATTATTTTTTTGAGTAGAGTATTATTTATGTTCATGTATTTATTATTTACCTAATTATCTATGTGTGTATTTATTTGTTTATTTGTCATTACTATGTCTCGATTTACGTGCTAGGTGTTTAGTAGTAGCTTTGTTAGCACTATTTTCTTTATAAAGGTGTAGTGATGATACGAACACACACCAGAAGCATGAATGATATAAAGATGTTATATTTTACTTAGTAGTGAGTTCCGATATAGGTTTTTGAATCCGAGCTCGCCGTAGATGTGTCAATGTGCTTGGAGCTCATCGTAGAGTTTCCCTCTCGGCTTGATTCCTTACGTGTAGAGTTCAATCGTGTTTTAGATGCAGGATGACATCGACAGTGTTTTATCGGATCCCTCAAATGTTTGGCCATCTCGACGTATTTTTTACACATTTTTAATAAAACTACAAGGATGAGATCCCTTGTTAGTTTTCAAACTAAAGCTCTAGATATATATGATACAAGCCTCTTCCTTAAACCTATTGTATAAGTATGCACTTTTTCTATAGATTTCATTAATAAAAGAATGAGGAGCATGGAGAAATGTTGGAATAGCACTAGTACTCCTTCAAACACTAAAGTAGTGCGGTGTATGAGGGTATTGCATAACCAACACATTTCCCAAATTTGTAGCACTAATGTAACTTGTGAAGACCCTAAAATATATATGTATATATATATATATATATAATAAACAAATATTTGACGCGGTAGGATCGGACATTGGAAAATTAATATTTCCATTTAAATTAATTACCCGCTACCCGGTTTATTATTATTTACCTGGTTAAGTGAAACATATCATTTACCCGTTTAACCGGTTAAGTGAACTATATCATTTACCTGTTTACCCGGCTATGTGAAATACGGGCGAAGTGTGTTTTAACGTAGCCTAGCCATCATCACATTATATAAGGAGAAGGGGAGAGCATCATTCACATTATTTTCTTTCTGACAGATGCCGGCTTTGTAAAACCCCAATTTTAGGTTAGGGTTATACCCGATTTAAGTTTTGCCCTATTTGGGTCAGTAACGAGTTGGTTCGAATGAGATTGGGCCAAACTAGTTTCAGATTATGAGTATGGGCCTACATGGCCGTATGAGCATGTTATAGTGGCTGAGATTATACGAGACATGCAGATAATAAGATCACGAGTTATCAGTGTATACTCAGGTATACGGATTTGTTTGTATGTGTTAGACAGGATTTTAGGCCTAGATTTAGGCCGTTGCGGCGTTTAGTATCCGTTTGGGATTCTATGAGTACATCATTTGCATGCATCATAGGAATTTTAGATCACACAATTTATGCCCCTGTGGGCCCAGTTTCATTGAGTTCAGTGTTCGAGGCTATTTAGCCTTCTTACCTCGATTCTCTCCTTTAGAGTCAATTTCAGGACTCGAGTCAGTTTTGAGTTCGGACGGTCTCGAGCTGAACTTGTTGCCATATCTATAGTGCGTGTACCCATAGGTGGGCCCAACTAGGCCATGTGTTGTTAGGCTTCCAGATCATGCCACATGGCAAGATCTGAGCCATCCACTCATCTTTATTTTCACCCATTGGTTTTCAAGTTTTCTATGATTTTGAAATTTTTACTGTTACGCCGCCGCCACTTCAACTCGCCACCGGCGACAACCCAACCTGCCTCCAGCCACACCATCGGTACGACGGTGACCACCTCGCCGCCAGCTATTAGTTCGTACCCACCATCAGCACCCGAGCCGCCGCATTCGTCGTCGGCGACAATGATTTTGCTGTCGGTTTCCACCGCCACTGCCGCCAATTGGGCCGTTTTCCGGCGACAGCGAGCCACCACCGGCCAATCAGACCACCCCCACAACTTCCGCTCACCAAAATCTACATTTTGAGACAACCCACGACGGCCGCAATCGCCGGCGGCAACGTCGCCGCACCCGGAGGTGACACCGCGCCTTTCCGGCCGTCTTTCGGCCAACCAGTGGCCGAACTCCTCCGATCGCCACCACCATGACATTCCCCATCGTCTCCTCTGCCCGTGGCCGTTCTCCGGCGATGGGCACCGCCGCCCCTGTTCGGCCCGTTTACCCGACCATGGTCCGCCTGCTCGCGACCATGTCCACTGATCGCGACCGCATCCGCCTGCATGATGTTCGAGTCCGTCTGTCATGTCTAGGTCTGCCCAGCCAACCCAACCTATTTTTTCCAGCCCGGGTTGGTTCAGGCCATTCAACTTGATTCGGTCTGGTTCAGCTTGGCTCGGTCCGGTTCAGCTCACTTTGGACCGTTTTCGCTCGTTCTTGCGCCGTTTTTGGTAATTCGACAACTTCTATATTAGTTTACATGCATATTCACAGGATTTAGCATGATTAGATCTGATGATAATTTTTCTTTACAAATTATTTTAATTAATTATTTATTCATTATTATTTATTTATTTATATTTATATGTTTATCATATATGATAAATGTTTATATGATTATTTGTTATTATTAACATTATATTTACTTATGAATATTTGTCGTGATGTGTGTGTGTGTGTATATATATATATATATATATATATATATATTTATTTTATTTGTTCATGATGTGTATGCCATTATTTGTTTGTTTATTTATTAATTTATTGAATTGTAATAGATTTATTTATTTATTTATATTTTTACTAACACGAGGATATATTGATAATTACTATAATAATTAATAATAAATAAATAAATTAACAAAGAAAATACATTCGTAGATAACTAGATAAATCATAAGTACATATGTATTTTTAGGTTTGTTAGTATTATTTTCTTTGTTGTGATGTATTGATGATATGAGCACACACCACAAGCATGCATCATTTAGAGACATTAGTATTTTACTTAGCGCACTTAGAAGTGGGTTCCGATGTAGGCTTTGGAGTTCTAGCTCACCGTAAATGTGCAGATACGCTTGGAGCTTTGACCACAGGTCCGTAGGACTCTCTCCCTCTCTGCTTGACTCCTTGCGTGTATGGTTTAATCGTATTTTAGACGTAGGTTGACATCGAAAGCATTTTATCGGATCCTTCCGATGTCAGGCCATTTAGTCGTGTTTTTACACATGTTTAATAAACCTACAAAGATGAGATCCCTTGTTGGTTTTCGAACGTAAGCTCTAGAAATGTATGATATCAGCCTCTTCCCTAGGCCATTTAGGCGTTGCAAGAAGTGATGAAGGATGGTATCACGTCCTGCTGGTTTGCAGCAGCGGGGTGGCATTCCATTTCTTTTTGGGTTGGATTGTGGTGTAGGAAGGAGGGGAGTACGGGGAGGTTCTGCTGGCCACATCAGAGTCGCCATGGGAGCATGTCGGGGCCGCCATAGCAGCAGGTTGGGGCCGCCATAGAAGCATGTCGGGGTCGCCATGGTTGCTGGTCGGTCGCCATGTAGGGTGCAATCCGGTTCTCCATTGTTAGCTGCAATAAAGCTTGGATCTTTGGGGTTCCAATTGGATTGCTGGGGTAGATAGGAGTTGTGGTCTGATTTTGGATTGAAGGAGAAGATGACGGTGCTGGTTTTGGTGCCAAGATGAAGGTGTGGAGGAGAGAAGAACATCGGGAAGAAGAAGATGGAAAACTTGTAAATACGGGTTGACTCGACACGGTTCGAGTTAAAAAAATAATATCAACTTTTAATAAATCTTTAAAAATAATTAATCTAATGGAGTACGAGTTAAGTGGTTAAAATAATAAAATATTACGCGAACTTGTTATAAATAATAAAATACGGTCATAATAAACAGTTAATAATTAATTGGTTTATTACAAGCGATTAAATTAAATTGTGAAGTTATAAATGATAAATAAAATTAAGATGTCACCTTTACCATATTAAATTAATACTTGGTAATGAAAACAATTATTTTAATAATAAATTAGTAAGGTAGAAAAATGGGTTAATAAAATATAATCGTGTAGAAATCACAAAATAGCATAATTAAATAAGGAAGGTTTGAACCTTATTGAATTAAATAAATTACAAATAATTGTATTAGTGATATCCTTAAATTAGGATGATGTAATTAATTCTGGTTCAAAAAAAATTTATTTAATGTGGCATATTATATATTGTCAAAATGTAATAGATATATTAATCATTTAGTTGCTTGTATTTTCTACGTGAATAAAATTATACATATGTATAATTTTATGTTCTCGATCAGATTAGGATCGTGGTCACAGTTGCGGGGTTACGTACAAGGTAACCAGGTCCGTATAATTATTTAAAATGTTGTATTTTCCCTTGTGGACAGCCTGGTTGGCCTGAGTCCAGATTTGACCACCATGCACCAAGTGCAACCAGGGTTAAGGAATTGACTTAGTCCGACAAGGGCTGCGCGCTTCATAATCTAATAATGGACATGTGAGAATGGACATGACAGCCCATAATACAATAAATTGGACATGGCAGATTGGACTCACCAGCCGATAACGCACATGGCTGATTGGACTCGCCAGCCGGTAATGGACATGATGGACTAACCCATCAGCAAATAAATTAGACATGGCAGATTGGACTCGCTAGCTAATTATAGACATGGTGGATTGGACTCACTAGCCGATAACGGACATGGCGGATTGGACTTGGTAGCCGATAATGGAAATAATGGACTGACTCATCAGCCAATAAATTGGATATTGCGGATTGGACTCACTAGCCAATTACGGACATGGTGGATTGGACTCACCAGTTGATAACGGACATGGCGGATTGGACTCACCAGCCGGTAATGGACATGATAGACTGACCCATGAGCTAATAAATTGGAGATGGCGAATTGTACTCGCCAGCCAATTACTGACATGGTGGATTGGACTAAACAGCCAATAAATTGGACATGGCGGATTGGACTTGCCAACTAATTACGGACATGGAGGATTGGACTCGCCCGCTGGTAATGGACACGGTGGACTGACCCATTAGCAAATAAATTGGACATGGCAGATTGGACTCGCTAGCAAATTACAGACATGGTGGATTGGACTCACCAGCCGATAACAGACATGCCGGATTGGAATCGCCATCCGGTAATGGACATGGTGGACTTACCCATCAGCCAGTAGATGGACATGGTGGACTGACCCATACCCATCAGCTAACTAATGGACATGGTGGGCTGAGCCATCAGCTAATAAATAGACATGTTGGAATGGTCCTAACATCCAATAATATAGATAATGATAGGGAGTTTATGGACTTGTTTTATTTAATTATACGGCTTAGTGTTTTAATCACTAACGTGGAATTGCCTCCATAGGCTAATAGCTGGAACTAAAGACTAAGAGACGACTAGGTGGTTCTTCTACCAACTTAGGTGGCGAACAGATAATAAGCGGACTTCCCTTTTTACTTTTCTTTTGTTATAAATGTGGCTATGGGAAACGGTCCAAGACTATGGGAGGATTATTTCATACATTGTCATATGAAACATAAGTTAATTTGAGTAACATCCGGTCCGGTTAGGGCTGGTTATTACAGGGTTGGTTTGTTAAATTTTGGTTCGTTGGTACAATATTCTGAAAAATGGGAGGTCATTACATAACTGTTCATTTTGCCACTCGAGTACCGTGGCAGGTGATATGGAAGATGTAAGGGCATAACCATTTCATGTATGAATATGATTATGAGTCGTGCATGCGACCCGACACTTGGTTAAGTATGTTGCATGCCGCCTAGTGTGAGGCAATCTTGAAGTTTCTTATGTTTTCGTGAGTAGTGGAATACCCGTTTGCCAGTTTGTATTAGTTATTTTTTTTACCAGTAACATTCCTTGCTGACAATTTTCATATAATATGCATAGGTCATTCAATCTTGATTCGACATTAGTGGGAGGACAGATAAACTACATACGTCTAAATAAACTACATTAGTTATTTATGTTCGATGTGTTTTGACATGTATTTTATAAAGTCTTCCATTCTCATGACACCAACAAGGGTTTTTCGATCTATTTTATGGATCAAGTCATATCGACCGACAACTTAAAACATGACTCAACATGATCGCAACATATCTAATTCTGTTCTTAAGTGAACCAAAATCAGGGTGTTACAGTACTCGAGATCCTTAAGGAACAGTTAAAGTAGTGCCACAAATTTTGAAAATGTGCTACATTATATAGTACGCTCATACTCTCCATTACCTAAGGGTTTGAATGAATAGTAGTGCGGAACATACATCCCATACACACTCTTAGTTGTAAAAGCCGTAAAACCTATTATTTATACATATAGGCTTGGGAGATGATTTAATACTTTAGTTTTTAGATCTTATCTTTCAAAAACTATCAAGGGGTTACAAAATATTGGTCGTCAAGTAAGGAAAATATCTGTCCAGCTGGGGGTTGGCCGAAAAATATCCAGAAACGATCGAAAACACCCGCAGGTAAGTGCGAGTCACCGACGTTGATCATGGCCATGCCAGAGGTCGGTCTCAGTATCAAACGGCAAATCTCGGTGAGGGTAAGCTGTTGTGGTGGTTTAACACCCTGATTTTAGTTCACCTAACAGTGGAATAAAAACTGTTACAACCGGGGCGAGCCATGTTTAAAGTTATTAGTTGGTAAGACTCGATCAATAAAAGAGAACGAAACACCCCGCTTGGTGTCATGAAAATGGAAAACAATGTTAAATATGTGTCAAAACACATCAAATATATATATATATATATATAAGTAAAAAAGAAAATAACTGCACTAAGCTCAAGTGTGTGTAGCATTTATATAACCTCCCACCAAAGTCAAATTATGATCGTAGGACCTATATATAAATTATGATTCGTAGGCAAGGATTTTCAAGACAGCCCTCACACCCTCCGACGGCCCTCTAGCTGTTGGGTTGAGGGGATGGCTCGCCATGCCTCAGGTTTCTCGTCGGTGGTGGAATTGCAGCTGTTATTGGGTGGAG
>JAVDBV010077281.1:0-10780 GCA_032619315.1 Piper longum
ATTATTTAATTAATTCATAATTATTTGATTATTTATTTTCTTACTAACACGAGTATACATGATACTTACTCGTGTTTACCTGTGTACGTATATAGTATAATTATATTATTATTTTCTCATTAGTGTATTATTTATATTCATAATTATGTGTTTATTATTTATCTAATTATCCATGAGTGTAGTTTCCTATATATTTGTTATTTATTATCTAGTATTATTATGTATTGGTTTGCGTGCCAAGTGTTTAATGATATGAGCACACACCACAAGCATGCATCATATAGAGACATTATTTTTTACTTAGGATACTTAGCAGTGGGTTCCGATGTAGGTTTCGGAGTCTGAGCTCGCCGTAGATGTGCAGATACGCTTGGAGCTTGGACCACAGGTCCCTAGGACTCTTTCCCTCTCTGCTTGACTCCTTGTGTGTAGATTTTGATCATATTTTATACGTAGAACGGTATCGGCGGAGTTTTATCGGATCCCTCCGATGTCGGGTCATTTAGCCGTGTTTTATATGTAAGTTTAATAAAACTACAAGGATGAGATCCCTTGTTGGTTTTCGAACTTTAGCTCCAGAAATCTATTATACAAGCCTCATCCCTAAGCCTATTATATAAGTACGCGCTATTTTACGGGTTTCACAAATAAGAGAATGAGTGGTACGGAGATATGTATGGACCGTGCTAGTACTCCTTCAAACCATGAGGTAGTGCGGGTGTATGATGGTACTGCGTAATGCAGCGCATTTCCGGAATATGTGGCACTAACTTAATTGTTCCTTTTGCCATTTGAGTACAGTGGCGGGTGATATGGAAGGTGTAAGGGCGTAAGCGCTGTATGTATTTATGATTATGTTTATGAGCCGTGCATACGAGCAGGCATTTGTTTAAGTATATTTGCTTACTGCCCTGTGTGAGGCATTCTTGAAGTTTCATATGTTTTCGTGGGTAATGGAATACCCATTTGCCAATTGTATTAGTTATTTTTCGGACAAGTAACATTCATTACTGACGGTTTTCTTATAATATATGTAGGTCTCGCAAATCCTGTATCGACTTCGGCAGAAGGATAGATATATGCTACACACACTTGAGCTTAACATAAGATTTTCTTTCTTGCATTTATTTATATTTGATGTATTTTGATGTTTATTTGACAATGTCTTCCATTCTAATGACACCAAGAAGGTTATTTCGATCTATTTTATTAATCGAGTCTCACAGACTAATAATCTTAAACATGTCTCGACTCGATCGTAACATTTCTGATTCGGTTCTTAAGTGAACCAAAATCGGGGTGTTACAATATATGTAGGTCTTGTAATCCTAAGTCAACTTTAGTGAGAGGAAAAATAAATACTACACACACTTAAGCTCAACGTAATTATTTCTTTTCTTACTTTTATTTATATTTGATGTTTTTGGCGCATATTAATATTGCCTTCCATTCTCATGACAAGTGGGAAACTTAATACAATTCAGAAAGTCTCATAGGACTGTAAGCAACATTAATTTTCATAAAACATGGCAACACGTATGCTCAACAAAACATTCTCATACGTAAAGCTTACACCCTCACATCCGTCATATAACACCTGCCATGGTTTCGTATGACAATAGAAGAGTTGTTAAGTTAGTGCTACAAATTTCAAAAATTCGATGCATTACAAATTACCCTCTTACATTGTACTGCCCGTAGTGAAATTCATACTACCTGTACATTGCTCTCACATTCAGAAAATTGTAAACCATCATATATAACTATAATAAGCTTAGAAAGGGACTTGTATAGATAGTCTCTAGTGCTTGGCTTCAAAAACTATCTTGGGATATTATCCTTGAAATTTTATTAAACTGAAGAAAACTTGACGAAACAACCCGATATCAGAGGGATCCGATAAAACACAATTAACATCATCCTACATCTAAAACACATTTAAAACTCAACTTGTAAGGAGTAAAGTAGAGATGAAGAAAGGGGGGGGGGGGTATTATGGACCTGGATGAGTGAAGCTCCTCATCCTATATCTACAAGGTCACCCAGCATATCCAAACAAGAAGATGAAACTCAAATCACGATCGAATAACATTAGCACGCAAAATGAGGCAACATCAAAAAATTTACTTACTTAATTATCATGCTTTCTGAAGTATTAAACCTTATCAGATAACCTTAATTAGAGTTTAGGTTGAAAGTACACTTAGTAAAAAGTTACATACTAATGGTTTCTACTAACCGACCGGACGATTTTTTGGACAAGCCAAACAGTATCCCATTGGGCCAAAATTTTGAATGATGGGCTTTGATACTCTTAGGGTTACGCACAAAATGACCATGTGCTGGATCATGGGACAACACGGTAAACAAGGCCAGGAAACAAAAGAGAGAGCAACAAGGAGGGAAGAACCTTACATCCAACGCACGAAGGGGAGGTCTCTTGGGGCCTCCCAACCCAAGAATTACAACCCTAGGCCTTCGGCTTGGCTTGAAGATGCTTAGAAGATCAAGGAGAAACCAAGGACGGAAAAAGGAAGGACTGGGAGTTGAGGTGATGCCGTTGCAAAGAAAAGGGAAGGGATGAAATGGGGTGGGGTATGTATAGGTTAGGGAAATCCCGCCAATGCAGTGTACTGGCCACTGTATAGCCAGGCCACAAAAGCATGCTCCGTTGACGCAAGGAGTAAGGTTGAACTGACCTAAGGCATGGGCTGGGGGTAAGGGCGCTGGCCCATCGCCTTTGGCCCGTCGCCTTTGTGACAGCTGTAGAAACACTAATTCAACCTTTTCAAGAGGAAAGGAATTGGGGGCACCCTTGTGCTGGAACCAGGCCACACCCACTTAGGGATCACATCATAAGGCGTTTGGGATAACATCAAGAACCATGCCACTGGCCCCAAAGTGGTTAGGACAGACTGAAAGGGGGTTGCAACACACAAGAAGCAAACTAAACTTGCGAGGGATTTAGTCTTAACGTCTAACTAGACTCAACTCAACCAAACCAAACATGAAAAGGTTTGGCGCATAGCATCTAAATGGGTGTATTGAACGACAAAGGAGGCTAAGGCCTGGCAAACATACCCCATATCATACTCAAACCACTCAAAAAGGACCCATCTAACCCAATTCGAGTTAGGACTGAATCAACCCCAAAACAATCGGTCAAATGACCTTGGTTTTAAATGATCAGTTAACCCTTATTGGGAACAAACATGTTGCTATAAACCAGATTTTGGCTCATGCATAGTATCGACACGTTGCCATTGGGTATTTTAGTTCGTGTACATGGATATTTTTGTGATTGTGATTAGGCACTATCAATCGTATAATGATTATGATTATGATGTGTGTGTGTGGAGGAGTTTCTTTTTCATTTCAATTTTCCCATGTATAATGAGTTGTCCATTTACCAGTTTTGTTGATTTCTCTTATTAGTTATTTAAGACATAAGAGCACTCATCGCTAACATGTTTTCTTACATTTATATAGGTGATTTGCCATGGCATTGGCCGGTTTGTGCTCATGTATCACAAGGAGGCTGGGAAGATGTTGGGTCGTGTGTTGTTTTGTGTCTGCTATGTTTCATTTTGTGCTATGTATATCCCCCTCCTTGCTTTGTGAAGGCGTTATTGGCTGCAAAGTTTGGTGTGAATTGTGGGACCTTGGGCCATTTTGAAATGTAAGCCAAATTTTCATATATGTGTTTTGTTTATACCTCTGCTTTGCAGACAGAATACTCTAGGGCATATAGATCTAACCTATTTTGTGCAAGAATTCTTCCCGCCCCATAGTTCTAGAAATAAAGTTTAAATAAATCACATTTATGTTATACCATGTTACACGCGTATGTATCCAAAGCAAAGAAGAAACATGAGTTGGATGAGCATCTGGGTTGTTTTATTTTGTATAAGTCATGTAAAGGTCAAGCAAACAATCACTTGAAGAATGTAAAATGTGTTGCAAATGCACTATGGATGTGATGTGAATGACGTGGAACACATCCTAAATGTTCTGTGTATAGAAATGGAAATTTTAGAATGCTCTTTGTGTGAATTTATAAATTGTGAATTTATATAGGTTTTAAAAAAAATTCTGCTTCCTAGTTAGTAGGGAGACCTTTCCTGATTTTATCCAAAAAAACTCAGTCTCTTTTGTAATTTGGAGTCATTTAGGATATACTATTTTTATGAGCCCAGCCATTCCATATATTTGTATTTGATTCTAAACATTGCCTTGTAAAGAGTATGACATTCTTGGAAAGGATATATGTAAATGATTCTAATGGGTATTGTACCCCTTCTTGGAACACCCCAATCCGGTTCACTCTCAACCCAGACTAGAACCATTATAATTGATTGAAATACTCGTAAACCGATTAATTTGGTTGACATAAAAACCTAAACGGGTATAATATAACCCTCTCGATGTCTCAAGATGAAGTATGCCGCTAATTATTAAACAATGTATGAATGAGATGCAAAACCCTAGTAGGATGCTACATGAATGTCATGATGATGGCCACACCAAAAATAATTAAAATAGCAAACAAAATTCAAGCAAAATTATGGCATAAAATGGACAGAATCTCCCTTAAAAGTGCAATTAAGGGGACGACCTATTAAAACAAAGCATAGTACAATATATATATATAATAATAGTTTTCATCACAATAAGATGCAAAACATCAACACATGTCACAATCAGTGTCTCGCCCCACATAAAAATCATGATCATCATATTTGGTTCATTTTCCTCTTAGCATAGCGAATCATTCCTAAACATTTAGAACATTTCCCAAAACATTTCCATAACATTTCTAAAAATAAATCGAAACATTTTTATCATGGCATACGAGCCTCACAAACGCATTCACATCATATGCAAAAGTCAACGTGGTGTTAGGTATGTGTATGCAACGCAATCGCTACTCTTTCATCAAGGTTGGCATGCTCCATTCATATTCCTTGCCTACATGAATAATAAAAAAACGTGAGTAATGATTGTCATTGGTCCAGAAATAACTAATATCAAACTAAAACATGAGAGCTACCTCTCATAGAAAGCAAACAATCACATATCTTCCTTGGAACTCTCATAAGGGGAACTACATAGGAGCCATTGAGCATCTGACTCAACAGTGTCCTGATCTAACTGATACTGTGCCCCTCTTGGCAATACTTTTCTAATCCCACTCTTGGGAAACTTGTGTCCTAAGCCCTCTCTAAACCTTCATATTTATCCTGGCCTTGAGTACATAAGCCGAGTACTCTCAAGCATGCACCTTCAATACTCTTTGAACTATAAGTCCAGGCATACGCTGTACTTAATAGTACCCGTAAACCTCCATATCCTCCGGGTGTGAGGCACTCAGACATAGATTTACCAGGATCCATCGGGAATGGAACAATCCGCTCACTAATCAAGAGCTCGCTTTGACTAGCACATGCACCCGCTCGTGATACATGCAAGTCGATTCACCTTCACTTGTTTAACTGAAAGCTCAATAAAATTTATTTAAAGAGCTGGGATGGAATTTAGTATAATAGGCCCGAAGGCAACTTGAGGTGATTTTATTTTCAAAGCAAAACTTGAAGGATCTCATCATCGATGGTTATTAATTCTGAAAATAATAATCTACTAGATGACCCGTGTTAGGTGGGGTCCGATAAATCATCCACCTGACACGTCCTACAATCTAGAAATTAAATAACCAATAGAATGGAGTGATAAAACCTGAGAAGTATGTCCTAACGGACCTGGTAGAAGCTTCAAGCGTGTCCACGTGCCTAGGCTGCAAGCTCTTACTCCATACCTATACATCAAAACTAAATACTAATGCCCGCTCATGATGCATACACACATCCTATACCATACTCACATCAACCATGCATCAATCAGTACACATCAATAATAATCAGTATAAGATTTCCTACTCTACGTTGCATTAAATTATACCTAATTAATTCCTTAGTATTCATTTTAATATCACCCAATCACACATATTCATATTTTTATTAATATAAAAATATCTAACACATCAGTCATTCAATCCTAGCATCCTAGCATGTTGTACTAATAATCATTACTTTTAAATAATTAAATTGAAATAGATTATACCCCATGAGTCGTCAACAATCGACGACGATTAGGGTTTCGTCATGCGGTATGAAGCCCTAATTTGGCAACCTGTGGCAACTTGAAGTTCGATGAAGTTCGACCGGAGGGATTTGGTAGAAGATCAGGTGATTTCCGATGAATTTCAGTGAATCCGGATTTCTAGCAGGTTCCGACAGTTTTCCGATGACTTTTGGGCAGGTCAATAGGGTGTAAGGGTCAACACCATCTCAGTGATCACGACCCAATGGTGGTGACAGCAAGGGCAGCCAAGGCGACGATGACCGCCAGTGGCGGCGTAGAGTTCTACCTGGCGATCGGTCACTCTGATCAGGCCCTCGACCAGCCTTAATGGTGGCGCTAGGTAGGGGGGAAACGTAAGGGAGATCGAGGGGATGGGCGTCAGTGTCATGGTGGTGGTAGAGCGTCGGAAGTAGTAGCGTAATCATGGGGCAATTATGGTGTCCCCGTGGCTTGACGATGGGCGAGGATGGATGGAATGACACGGCAACAACACGGTGGGGCTAGGCAACATCAATTGGTTGTGGTGCAGCAGCCAAGGGCAGCGTCGACGGTAAGCACGAGAGGTGACAATAGCGGTGGTTGAGGGTTTGGGGGTAAGAAAACAATCGGGGTGGGTGGTCGGTGGCAATTTCTTATATAAAACTTGACTTAACTCTGACTTGAGTTAAGAATAATAAATAACTCATAGTTAATCCTTAAAAAATCCAAAATAATTAAGGAAAATCCCATAAAATAAAAAAAATACCACGACATCCAAATGACATGTTGTATAACTAATAACCCACCCGAATATGATCTAACGTGTCCTAATACATTATTCGGCCTAAAATAATTCTACGGTCACAAAACAAAAAAATCAACACCATAACTCTATACTCTCATATCTACTGATAAATCAGTTTGTTGATGCATATGTAATGCTATAATTGAATAGTTGGGTATATATGAACCCTCATATCACGTGCATACAGTCGGCCTCAGCCCCGCGCACGTATTCTAAAAGCTGAACTGACTTAGGATACGATCGATTCGACCGGCATACGAGTATAGAACCCTGACTCGAGTCGCGGGTTTTACACTTCTAAATGGTACGAACCCTTTGGAAAGGATATGTGTACCCTTCCTTAGGGGATGCACCTTTCGTCCATCACACCCCTCTTCAATATCTTCTCATAAACATGTCAATAATATCTCTCAAAATATTGCTTCTCTAAATTCCGAAAGATGATTGTCTCGAATGGCATAAATAACTATAAGGTAGTTATATTATTCTATTTATTGTATTTTTTTATATTTTTGCTTCATTTATAATTATATTATTCTGTTTTCTTGCAATTCACTTCTTTATTATCAATATCATTACTTTTTTTTATTTTCTAGCTTTTTTGTATTCACTGTTAATTTTTACATTAACACTTTATGATTAATGATTTTTCCATTAAGATTACTGTATTTTTTATACATTAATTATTTTAAAATTTTTTATTTCTTTATATTTATTTTATTCTGACGTGTAACAATGATTAAAAGACATTTATTTTGCATTTATTAATTTTTATACTTCAGGAATTTTTAAAATGTTTTAAGTTTATAGTTCAGTTAAATTAAAATAATTTTAAAAATTTTATATTAAAAATTCATAAATTAATAATTTATATATTTAATAATTACGATATTAGTCTATTTGTAAAACACATCCCGCAAATTTGGCAAAATTTATGACAAATTCTGTTCAAATCGAACATATGGCTCGATGATATAATTGAACTTGTTATTTAACCATTTTTAAAATATTTAAGTTGTGGTCACGAGTTAGTATCGTCCAGGGCTCACTAACATCTAATGGTTGCACTTGTATCCACGATCACAACCACGCGCCACAAAATTGTCCATCATACATGTTTTTTCTTTTGGAACCCATCATTTATGCATTTTTTAAGACCATCAAATATATTTCTTCAAATATATATATATATATATATGAAAATATGTTATGCATTTTTACAGAGCTATTATAATATGTGTCACATATATTGATAACTAAAAAACCCCGATCAAGAGAGAAATTTAAATGAAAAATATTTGGCTGACCCCACACCGTTTATTTCATTTCAGTTTGTTGTTTTTTTAAAAAACAAAAAAGCTTTTTATCCATTTGAATTTCACTGTAAATTTGAGCATTTAAGTGTCCAAGAAACACTGCAATTTCATTGAGGAAGCGCAAGGAGAAATAATGGGGATGGAAGCTCTTCCCCTACTCTCTGCTTCACAAACCTATGCCCATGTTCCAGCTTTCCCTCCTCAGGCTCCAAAAGTTAGATTTGTTAAGGCATCCACTGTGAGAAAGATTTGGGCAAAAAAAGGGGAAGATGCGGGAAAAGAGAGCACGCCCAAGAAAAGCAAGCAGTCACTTTTTGGTAGTGTGACCGAAGCACTTGATTTTTCACAAGTAAGGTCGGCCGAGGATGCAGGCCTTTTGGATGAGGCAAGGGAGGCAACCAGGGCTGGTGGAAGAATGAACAAAGCTCAGGTTAATTTCATCCTATATAGAACTTGTCGATTTCTACACTAACTTAGTAAAACAGGGTATAATACATGTTGGGTTGGATTCATTGGTTACAATTTTTATTTATTTTGGCAGTATGGAGCTTTAAGGAGGAAGATTGGAGGGACATACAAGGATTTCTTTAAGTCCTATGTTGAAGGTAGTTTTCCAGAAGACCATTCTAGCTAGTAACTTTTGTTTATAATTAATTTTGCAATTTGATTCCCAGCTTAAGGAGGGTGTGGGCAATTTTGATTGCAGTGGATGGGCAGTATGTAGAAGAAGGTTGGGTGGACAAAACATGCAAAGTTTGCCGCAAGGATACAAGGGGAGAGCCTCGGCAAGTTGATAAATTTGGTAGATATGTTCATGTTGCATGTCTGGAGAAATCCAACTCTGGGAATTTCTTCACTAGACTCTTCACTAGATGACACATTCTTTCAGTTTTGGCTTTAATTTATCTCCACTTTTCTTTCTACCTGGTAAATGTATGACTATAAACCTTATTATGTACCTAAAGCAAATATTTACAACATATTAGAATTTAGTACTCGTACGTACCACGGATGCAGTTGTTGGTTGATCACAAAGCTCACAACCGTGCCCTGTGCGGTTTTAATTTTAAAGATAAATTTTTATTTTAAAAGTAGGTATTGAATTATCAGATAAATTATAACAATTTAATTTTAATTATATTTAAATTGGTTGTATTTCTTAGTTTTTATAAAGCATGACGTGGTTCCTTTTTGTATTTAGTAAAAGATAACAGTAGATTTAACTTATTAGTTTCTCCAGCTATGCCGTACAATTAATAGATCGGATCAGAAAGCCCGACTGATCGAAATTAATATATAGTAAGAGAGGCCTCGTTATTTCGCTAGTATCTCTGGCTACAAATAAACATGAGCTGGATTTAACACCGAATGGATCATTGCCTATTTATGTTCACAATTATCTCTAATGCTTAATAAATTAATACGGGTGTTTATTTCAAACAAATGTAGCTTATATTAACATATTCATAAGTCCAGTAGTGTTTATTCTTTTAATATACAGATGGGGGGTGGGTAACTGCTTAACTGTTGTAAAATTTTAGCAGCAACATTAAGGTGGAGCATAACATGGACCCAGTGACCCAAGGATCAATGCCCATTCTATTCAATTTTTCATCTCCAAGTGTCTAACAAGCATTCATCTTCAAATCGTCTACTCCTTTATTGATATTGTATAATAAGAGGGAAGAATTAGATGTCTTCTTTATTCTCCACCAAGCATTACAACTTTCCTATCTTGCTAATAGCACTCTAGCCAAATGTAAAAACCCCATTTTTGGGTTAGGGTTTTACCCTATTTAAGTTTTCCCTATTTGGGTCAATATCGAGTTGGTACGAGCGAGATCAAGCCAAACTATAAAACCCGGGCTATCGGTTCGAGGGTTTTTACTGTCGGTTCGGTTGTTACCTGAATCAAGTTAGTAGGGTCCGGCCATTCTTGCCGTGGTTTATATATGATATGTTGTAAGTTGTCCAGCCTTAGCCTCCTTCAGCGTTCGGAACGTCTGTTTGGATACGGCACGCCCAGCTTTATGATGTTTGGTCCAATTTAATCGTATATAGTTAGATGTTAGGATTGTATCTCTTGCGTACCTTTTGTGTGCTTATCGTATGTTTGATATCCTTTCAGACCGTCCTAACCCCTTTTGGGACATGCCGTGCAATTTCCGAAGTGGACCCGATTGCTTTAGGGTAAAAACCCTAAGTTTCTTGGGTTTTGAGATAACCCAACCCATACCACTTTTAGCCAATCCAACCCACTTTTAGATAACCCAACCCAACCTATACATCTATAGGTATGGCACCCATACTCCTATTGGTATGGCACCCATACCCCATAAATATGACACCCATACTCTATAGGTATGACACCTACACCTCTAGAGGTATGACACCCACACCTCTATGACATCACCAAGCCAACCCATACCTCTTTAGGTATGGTGCCCATGCCTTTGACATCACCACCCTTCTTATATAAAATCCCCCCCTTACCTCACCTTTTCACCTCCAACTAATTCTTCCACTCTCCTTGGCCTCCTTC
>JAVDBV010077301.1:0-39563 GCA_032619315.1 Piper longum
GGCCTTGAGCCGAAGGCCGAGTACTCTCAGGCAGTCGCCTTCAGTACCCTTTGAACCACAAGTCATGAAATGCGCTGTACTAAACAGTACCCGTAAACCTCCACGTTCTCCAGGTGTGAGGAACTCAAACGCAGAGTTAGCAGAATCCCTCGGGATGAAGTGGGTCCTCCCCAACATCAACCCGAAGACGAACACATGCCCTATCTGAAGACATGGCCGCCTCCCTCTTTCCACCTCTCACTGAAAACACGAAAACTATATATAGGCATGGGTAGGGAATTTTATATAATAGGCCCGAAGGCAACTTGCGGTAGATTTTGTTTTTGAAAACATACTCGAGGGATCTCATCCTCGAGGGTTATTTATCTTAGAAAACTGTTCGGTTAAATGGCCCGAGTTAAATGGGATCAAATAAAACTCCACTTAACTCGTCCTATAAGTAGAAAACCAAACATACGATGGAATAAAGCGTAAATCAGAGACGAGTCCTAAACGGACCTGGTAGAAGCTCCAAGCGTGTCATCGCGCCTAGCGGCGAGTTCCTACTCCGTACCTACACATCAGAACAAAATACTAACACCCACTAACTATATGATGCATAACCTCAACATGATCATTACACACAACGCAATCAAACACCCATAACAATCAAATAATCATAATGTAGACTAATTCTAACTATCCTATTCGTACCAATTTTATTATGTATTTCTAATTTGCATCGTGGTCACTTATAATGCTCAGCTAAATTTACTTCGTTAGATCACTTAATCTTCATTCACAATTCCCTAAACTCTGTCACTTATCATCTCATTCGTAATTAGAACTTAATCACATCAACATCAATTAATTAATCCTATCATGTTGTGCTAACACTCATCAATTATAATCAATCAATTAGGAAAAGAGGTAATTATACCTCACATCGTCGGCAATCGGCGACGGTTAGGGTTTCGGCGTACGTGCATCTCGAACATCAAATTCGGCGCTCCACGACGTCCGAAGTTCGATCGGGTTCGACCGGGTGAACTCCGTGGAAGATCCGGTGAATTCCAGCGAATTCCAAAAATTCCAATTTTTCCGGCGGTTTTCGGTGGTTTTCCGGCGGTTTCTGACTACAATCGTCGGTGGCGTCTACTGGTCGGATCGGGGCCGTATAGGATACCATAGGAACCATCTCGGCAAGCCCGACGTGTCTGTGGTGTCAACTCGGCCGACGGAGGTGGCCGCTCGCCGGAAATGCCAAAAAAAGGGGCGGCCGCGGGGATGGCTATCAGGCCGACTAGGGCGGCGATCGGCGGCGCTCTGGTCGGGGAAGGTCGCTAAGGGGTCGAGGAGGTCGTGGCTACCAGTCGATCGCGGCAGCGATGATTGCCGGTGGCAGAATCGCCGACGCGACCATGACGCAGTCTCCGTGCTAGCCGCGGCAATCCACCGTCGCGGCGGTCAGACGGTGGCCGGGGCCAGTCGGGGAGGCACGGCGACGCTTCGCCGTGGCTGGGCGGCGTCAGTCGGCGGCCGGGCGGCGCTGGGAGGCGGCGGCGGCGCATGGGGAGGAGGTGGCTAGGGTTTGGAAGGAAAAAACGTCGGGAGGGAAAAAAAGGGTTGGATGGCAAACTCGTAAACAAAACTTAACTCGAGTCGAGTCAAAATAATTACTAGCTCGTAATAAATTCTAAAAAAAATTTAAAAAAATCGGGAAAAATTGCTGAAAATAAAATAAACACAAAACATACAAATGACATGCTCTATAACTAATAACCCACCCAAACTACCCCATAACGCGTCCTAACGCGGTAAACGGCCTAAAATTATTTTTACGGTCACAAAATAAAGAAATCTAAAATCTTCAACTATACACTCTCATATATTCTTATAACTCATTTTCTGCTCATTCATGACGTTATCATCACATACTCGGGTACACATGACCCCTCATACCTCATACATGCAACCGGCATCGGCTCAGTACACGTGTTCCGAAATATACTCAACTCGAACCGATGGCTGAACCGATCGGCTAACAACTATAAAATTGTGACTCGAATCACATATTTTACATAGGCATTTGTCGAACCTCCTTAATTTTTTGTGTTGTTCTTTTCTTTTCTTGTATATTTAATAGTTATTGTCGGGTATAGTTGTTATTAATTATTGTGCTATTTATATTACTTGTCTTGATAAAACTCTGTATAGGAGTTGGCTTTTAAACGGATCTCTGTGTTCCACACACTTTCCTGAAAATGTTATCTTGGGGTGATTTTTTAGTACAATAGCTTTCACGCTAGTCGTATAGGTAATAGGTCTCACGGTGAACTAGTTACCTTTAGTGAAAATTACCCGGTTTTCAGAACATCTAAGACATCGATCCGTCCTCTCATGGTAGCAATGTAAACAGGCATTCTTCCATCGTCGTCTTTAAGCAAGCAGAGGTCACTGCCAACCTTCAAGAGCTCTTCAACTACCTCTGCGTGGCCATTGTCCGAAGCCAAATGCAGGGGAGAATATCAATGGCGGTTCACTTCTCGGGTATGCCGGATTTCGATGGAGTATCTCCTTGATGAATTCTTAGTGACCAAGTAAAGCGGCAATGAGTAGAACAGGCTCTCCCATTGAGGTGGTCTGCACTTGATGCAAGGTTGTTGAATCATGTTGAAGGATAGAATGTAGCATGCCCACATCTCCATCTATTTCTGCCTTGTAAAGATGAGCATCCATCCTTTGCTTCACAATGTATGGGCAAACCTGTAAATGGCCAAGAAAGGGAATTCGATTATTATGGTACACTTAGCTAATACACTATGGTCATTGGAATACTGCCAGTTTGTTAGTTACTAGAAGTTTACGATATGACCTTTCGTATTTTGAAGAGAATTAAAACGAGAGGCGGAGAGGAGAGAACACATTTTGTTTTTGATCATCTTGAATTTTCAATGAAATATTGAATTTCGTATCCTTTATCTGGTCTAGGTTTGTTATCCTAGTCGCCGCCGGTTGATCAATTCTTTGATCAATTGGACCCCTGTAATCCATTTTCTTTCCCTTATACTATGATCTATCAACACCACAGCTCCCCGTAGGCGCAAGATGACCAACAAAGGCAAAGGAATCCATGCCACTGAAAGGGCCTGTGACCAATTGGTATCAGAGCTTCCCTTGAAAGATCAATCGGAAGTAGTGTGAAATGAAGATCTTATTGGAGTTACAGAAACAGATGGTGGAGATGAATGGAGGAAATGCTACCAGGGTAGAAACAACAGCACAACAATAGGTAAGGAAAACTCCAATGACCCTTAATCATCACCCTATCTAAGTTTACAAAAAAGTCTTCTCTGGAATTCCCAAAATATGCTGGTGATGAGGACCCGTGGATTGGGTGGGTAACGTTGAGAACTATTTTAGATTTCATGCGATAGTAGTTGAAGACAGGATTACAAGGGCGGTGTTTCACTTAAAAGGCCAAGCAAGAAGGTTGTACCAGGTGCCCTACAATGACGAAGGACCGGTGGATTGGGATCAATTTAAGAATGCTATATTTGCAAGGTTTGGGTCTCCACCTTATAAAAATTACTTTGGGGAACTATCAAAATTGATGCAGACACGGACAAATTGATCAGACAGGGACAAGGCTGTACAAAAGTACATTAATGCCTTTGAGACGGCGTTGGGGAAGACAAAGGGCCTTCGACCGGATCAGTTGGTGTCATGCTTTATAAGTGGATTAAAAAGGAAGATGGGGGCTGAGCTTGAGATCATTGAACCACCAAATCTGACCACTGCGACATTGCTAGCCAATAAGTACGGACAAAAATAGTTTGGGGAAAGGCCCCTCTTACAGAGGTGGTTAAGACACATGGCACAGTGAACAGTAAATGTGTGAAGACACCCCAGGTGAAGAATTTAATTTTGAAGACATCCCGGACAAGTAGGCAAAAAGGTTGTGCTTCAAGTGTGGGGGGAAAGTATACACCAATACACATTTGCAAGAAGCTATTCTTGTTGACTTGGTGTGGGACATTAAGGAAGGGACAACCTGAATTATCTCGGGGAGGAAGAGTCATAGAGGCTAGAGCTATCATTGCTCGCCCTAAATGGACAGATCTGACACTAAGGGTGGTTGGGTTCACCAAACATTAGTTGTTTTAGTTGACAAAGGAAGCACACAACTTTCTTGACCAGAAAGTGATTGAACCCTCAAGGTAGGTGTTTGCAAGTAGTCTTTGACTACTTAGTTCAAGGATGTATTTGATAACTCTTAAATAGAATTATAATTTTATTTTTGTTCATACTCAATTACGATGTCGTAACATCCTTTTCTCTATCAATTATACTAACAAATATCAATTTTTAAAAATATGAAGAAAGTCAAAATCATTAGTTTATTTGAGTATAATTTTGAGTTAATATTGTCTTTTGTAGGAAAATGTGAAACTTGTATCACAAAAAAGTTGGTGAATCCTAATCATGTACACCCTACCATGAAGGAGGAAAAAAATCATAAGTAATACCAAATACTACAAATTGTGATTTACTCTACTTTAATTAAATGTTTCTTACAAAAATATAAACTGCCCAAACATGCATACAAGTGCAGTCAACTTTACACAAATTAATCATATGATGGACCACATCTAAAAGCTACTAAGTGGGGAACATTTATTTACGTGTCAAGCCTACAATTCTGCAAATTATGTACATGGTTTTAATTGGGGGATAGCAGAACCATATAAGTGGGGAACATTGATTTACTCTCGCATGCATCTTATGTATTTGTCCTTTTTTTAGTTTTATGTTTGATTAATTAATGATTAAATAGCGATTAATTTATAATGAATTCAAATTAAGTTGAATTAAGTCAAGTGATGATATTAGTAATAGTTGATCATATGTTTATTATCTTATGTTTATAAATAAAAGCATGCTTTATATTCTATATAGATAACTAAACTATTTTTGTTATTATTATTGTTAGTGTTGTTGATTTATGTATATGGTTGTCTTTTAAATTCATGATCATGTGAGATATTATTAATAAATAATTATTCATATAATATTAAATAAGTAATTGTATTTTCATTTGGGATATCTATATTAATTATATTAGATAATGTTAATAAATATTAGAGGTAATTAGAATCTATATGTATTTGTTATGGGTTATAGTTAATTAAAGTAAAAAGGATGAAGTAAAATTAATCAATATTGGGTTAATTAAAATGTTATAAATTTATATGAATGAGTGTACTATAACCATTCCATGAATATTTTATTACTTAAAATGATATTAGTATTAAATTATCGTTCAGTGTTTACAATCATTTATCTTTATGATGTAACTACTAAAATATAAAAATAAGAACCTTATGTGGTTATATTGATAAATTTAAAGTATGAATCGTAATAGCATGCTCAGAATAAATAAAGTTGGAACCTTTATCATTTTAAGTAATTTAAAATAATCTTACGAGTTACATCTTTTAAATTTTAATACAAGCTATATTAAATAGTTAGATACAACGATCTTACTAATCTTAAGATAATTAATTTGAGGTAGTGAAAAGTTAATAAGTTGTTATTAATAAATATCAAAGTTATTATTAACGAAATAAGTAACTGTTATTTCTTAATAGGAATTAAAGTGTGATATTAGTTAAAAGTCTAAATAGCAACCTAAGTTTCTATGACGGTAATCTTAACATAATTTTTTAGTTAAATAATTAATGTATTACGGAAAATACACTAATATTAATAATTAAATACGTGCTAACAAGTTAATAATCATTTTATTGTTCACTAAGGGTGAATTGTGATTAAATAATTAATTTAAAAGATAAGATAAGACTTAATTGATTATGTCATATGAATAATTAATTATCTCACTAGACTCGTTGTAAATATTATAAATTTAAAGTTTAATATTTTGTCTGTTGCATGCTTATTTTGTCGAGTTTTAATCATCGTATAATAAAGTCATTTCATTGAATGCATTTTTGCTCGTATAAAATTATACTTATGTATAATTTTATTATTTTATTAAGATTAGGATCGTGTGTCATAGTTGCGGGTGCCTCATCAGAATTTCATTTCTATATAGTTACTTGAAATGCTATATATTCTTATTTAGATCGTTGGTCGGCCTGAACCTAAATTTGACCACCATGCACCGAACGTAATTAGGGTCAAAGAATTAATTCAATCTTACATGGGTCATACCCTTAAAAGTCTTTAAAGATTAAGTACTTACCCTCGTGTTGAAAGGGGTGATAAGGCGAAATAACACAAGACGAACAAGCATGTAATTGTGATACCGAGAGCGTGAGTAAATTACAAATATCGATAACTACACGTCATAGGTCACATAGTGTGTGTTCGTATACATGAGATTGTAGCTAGATAGGGCAACTACCGCTCCCAGCATAATAAGAGTTCGATATAGATTCATAATCAGTAAAAGACAAAATTAATGATGTTTTGAAATATATTAACTTGTTTCTTGTAATTATATGACTTAATTTTTTATCACTGACACAAAATTGCCTCCACAGGTGTGAGCATAGAAGGATTAGTAAAGTCAGGACAGCTAGAAGACTCTATTATTAACCAATTATTTTTACTTATATGTTATTATACTTACAGGTTGTGTACATAGGAGTGGGATTTTGTCTCATTTTATGGCTCTAAGATTATTCGGAACATTAATTATATTATATTTTATTTTATAGCATGACTTAGAATTTGAACTTTAACTAAGCCTTTGAGTATGAATTTTATTTGTATGGTTTAAAAGAATTTACGTAATAGATTTATACATGATGTTGATAAATTAATAGAAAAATAATTTATAAGATATTTATTTTTATATTGTAAGACTTGGCTTGTAGCTCGAGGTCTTGTACTACAAAGGGAAAAATGCATTTGATCCACAACTCTTCCTTGATAACAGCCCTCATGCATTAGATGCATGACATTACCCTTAAAGGCTGCACAAAAACCATATTCAGGATCAAACACATTTTTTATTGGAAGGGAATGGACAAACATGTTAAGAACTCCATCAAATCCTGTCAAATATGCCAGTAAAACAAAGCGGACAACCTTCTGACCGCAGGACTGTTATATCCACTTCCAATACCTGAATTTGTGTGGAACGACTTCTCCATGGACTTCGTGGAAGGCCGGCCGAAGTCGAATGGTAAGTTAGTCTTATTTGTGGTTGTTGACAGGTTAAGCAAGTACACGCATTTTATGGCTTTGCAACACCCTTTGTCAGCTAATCACGTAGCTAGGGCCTTCTTGATAATGTGTTCAAACACCAAGCCTACCACGAACCATAACTAGTGACCGTAATCCTATTTTCTTAAGTAGTTTTTGACAAGAACTTTTCAAGCTGCAAGGCACGAATTTTAACTTGAGCTCGGCTACCACCCCCAAACATATGGACAAATAAAAGCTATTAACATAATTTTGGAAATGTTTGTAAGGCGTTCGTCTGGCAAACTTGGATGGAATACGTGTACAATACGGGCTGTCAGTCTTCCATCAAATGCACCCCCTTCAACGTTATATATGGGAAACCACCACCTTCTCTTCTCACTTACATACGAGGCACAACAATAAATCAGGACATGGACATCGAACTAAGGACAAGACATGAACTCTTGCAGGAAGTTAAATTACACTTGGCAAATGCACAAGAAAGAATGAAACAGAACTACGATAGAAAAAGAAGGGAACTTGAGCTCCAGGAAGGCTAATGTGTTTACATTCGTCTCCAACCATACAGGCACCAAGTTTTGCCGGACCCTATCAAATAGCAAAGAAAATCAATGTTGTTTTCTATAAGCTGAAATTGCGATAGGATGCTCTAATCCATGACGCCACATATCGACGGTGAAGCCTGTGTTAGGAATTACAGATAAAGAACTGAATGAAACAATATCTCAGATCACTGAAAATGGAACATTCGATGCCCTTCCAATTAAGGTTCTGGATAGTCGAGTAAGAAACAAGGGCAATCAACAACAGCTTGTCCAGTGGCTGGGTGCTTCAAGAATCTTGGCTACGTGGATTGATGTGGATCAGAAGAGCAACTTGCTCATCAACTCTAATTGTCTTGAGGACAAGACAAAGTTTGCAACAGAGGAGTATTGTCAAAAGTGAATTGGAAGGGCTGGGTAAGCGGGTTATTGGAATACTGCCAGTTTATTAGTTAATTAGTTATTTACTAGAATTCTACGATTTTGACCTTTTGTGTTTTGAAGAGAATTAAAAGGAGAGATAGAGAGCGTTTCTTGGTTTTGATCAACTTGAATTTCCCGTGAAATATTGAATTTCGTATTCCTACATCTCGTTTAGGGCTGTTATCCAATTCGATGCAGGTTGATCAATTCCTGGATCAATTGGACCTCTGAAATCCATTTTCTTTCCCTTATATACTCTGATCTATTAACCCCATAGCTCCCCGGAGGCGCAAGATAGCCAAAAAAGGCGAAGGAATCCTTCCCATCGAAGGGGCAAGTGACACTTTGCAATAAGATAACACTTTGTATCTACCTTTTTATTTTAGGATAAAATGCCTTTGGTTTCTATACCCTCTTGGGGATATGGGCCTCCCCTAATTGTAGCACAAAGTTGCTTAAATATCCTAAAAATTCTGGAAAATATTGAATTGGAACGAATTCTGGTCTGACCTGCGCCGCAGTGCCTTGGCACCCACTCAACGAGGGCACTTGGGTTCTGGAAATCCAAGCTCGGGCTCATGCCTTCCTCGCTTCTTCTACTCCTTCAATTGAACATACCCTCGCTGTAAGTTGACATGATTGAAGACTTTAAAAAATGGATGTAGTTGACTCTAGTCAAGGCTATCTTTTAGTAATAATATAAAACAAGATCCATTAGTTCTGGTTTTTCTAAACTATTTTTAATATGATCTGGTTGGTTCCATCGAGAAAGATTATGCATTGATTTGGGACAATATAAGAAAGAATTAAGGATCTGTGACATAATATATGTACAAGGAAAAAAACAAACTTCTAATTGTTAAAATTGCAAGGAAAAATTCCTACAATCCACTCTTTTGAGAATGGTGCAGTCTTGTTCCTCAAAATCAAGATGGGTAAGAAAACCGACCATCTGATCAAAATTTCAGGAAAATATATTTAACTCTTTGATTCAAAATTTCAAACCATTAACGAGAATTATTCTGGGTCGTCGCTTGTTGACAAGACAATCATTTAATAACACTGAATACCGTTCGACACCTGTACTATTTTTTATAAAACCAATGGAAACTCTCTTATTAACGGCTTTTTAAAAGTTTCAACACTCGAGCTGTATTTCCTATAATTCATTAGCTTACCTTAGAGATTTAAACACGCCAGATTTTTTTTTATTACGTTCGGAAGATTTAACACTCATTACTAGACAAGTAGAAATTAAAAATTGTCTTTGATACTCATCATGTCTTAGGTGCACACTTTAGTAGAAAGGAACAACTCACCCACCAAATAAAATACATTGGTTGCAGGCAAGGTTGGTTTCGTCAATTGCCGGCTTGGCTGAGCTGCCCTTGCCCCAAAGGCGCCCAAATCCCATGGGTAGTAGCGAGGGGAGCATTGACCAAATCATGTCGTCTCGAACAACTTTTTTAAAAAACAAAATATTTAGTTAAAGTTTGGATCGGGTCACTTTATTTTCTATTTGAATTGGTGGGTCGGCTCATATTTTATTTTATCAACTTAAAGTTAACTAGGAGGTGATTTTTGCCGTATTGCAAACTTCCATTTTTTCCAGTATTTATGTCAAATTTCCCCACCATTTGGTAAACAATTTTTTTTATCTCCCTCCGATAAAAATACAAAATTTAAGATAATTAATGTTTCACTATCAAACTGTTAAGTTTATCCCAAATTAGTCATGGATAACGTTAGTGACTTATATATAAGTTAATAGAAAAATTTTATTTTTAAAATTAGTTTTTAGATTAAGAGAGACATGTGACACCTATTGTAATTTCTTTTTCGGGTCTACAAGGCTTAATAGTAGTATCAGAGTCATATGGGTTTTGATACTCACTAATTGTGGAAGTCTCTTTTGTAGGTTTTGCCTAATGGTTTAAAATGCCCTCTAAGAGGTCGTCTGTAGGTTCCTTAAAGGGACAATTTGAGTTCCGCCTGATGAAGGGAAGATTGTGATGATAGCCGTCTGGTGAAGGGAAGATTGTTATGATAGTTTTGGGTTGTCCGATGTGTGAGGGAGAGATTATTGGATTTATCCCATATCAGTCGTAAATGATATCGGTGACTTATATATAGACTAATGAGAAAAATTTATTCTTTGATCTAACTTTTAGATCAATAAAGACCCATAAAACCGGTTTCTAGTCCCTTTAAAGATACATCGGGCCTGTCACAAACAAACAAATTTAATAATCGTTACCCAGCTAAAAAGAAGCACTAGGATCAGTTAACAAGTTTTGGACATACTAATCTCAGTGATAAGAAAAGAACCATGAATCGCAAGAAAACTAGCAGGAAAAGTAGCTCACTGTGCGCCTAAGTTGTCGAGAACAATCAACTCACGCGATGGCCTGCACTGGCATTGACTCTAACTATGTCTAGTCAGTCACTGGCCCAAAGTGGATAAAACAATAAGAATGACGACCGGTGTTGGCTCCAGGGTCATCCACTGCTTAAACAATTCTAATGATGGACAAAAAAGAAAACCAAAATGAAAACTTGCCCCATTCTGATTGAAGTGTCTTTGGAATTTGGTTTGAGAGGAGGAAAATTGCTCGCACAAGTTCTCAAATGAGGATACAATATTCAGATCAAGGCAGCCAATTGAAGAAAAATTATAGTTTGAATGATGGCAGAGCTGATTCACTAGGTAATAACTGGAATCTAGAGTAGACTGCTAAAATTGACTCAAAAAGCAAAAGAGAAGCTGGCATAAGAGAAAATTGTTGACGGCAATGCCGGTGACCATGTGAAATTAGGCCATTGCGGATCGATCAGGAAGAGCTTGGGAAGCACAACAATGAGGTTGATCATGTTGAACCTAGGTTTTGATAATTAATTACCCTCTAAGTTACAATTTTGAATCAACTTGTACACATAAATCATTAAAAATGTCAAAACAAGTATAGGTGCTAAGTTCACCAAATTCATGGGCAGCCGATTGCTAAGAAACTAAATGGTTTGGACTTGGGTACACGATCAACACATTGATGTTTGGATTTTAACACACAAAATCTTTAGATTCGATGTTGTATGTTTTGACAATGCAAATAAATAAAGTACAAAAGATAGTGGATACAAAATTTAACTTATAAACCCCTAAAATATGTGGATAAATAACAAATCATCTACTCTAGCAAATAATGGGTACACAGATTAGTACATAATAAACTCTTGGTATAAAATAAGAACTTCACTAATCAATGATGAAATACAAGGAATAAGAAAACCTTCTTCTCTTACTCCCCTCTTGAATCATACGATACACGCTTGGGTTGATTTTAGTCATCTTTCACATGGGGAGGAGATACAACCCCTACAAATCTCCCCTTCCTGACCCATATGGAAACTACTTGGAAAAGTGTCCAAGCTGCACCGCTTGTAGAACACCGATCAACTTGATGCGTCATTATTGACCGCTTTCCGACTGCTATCACATGAGGAGGGAAATATCTCAACACATCTCCCCTTCCAACTCATGTGAAATCATCCACTATAATAAATAATGTGTACACACATTAGTAGACAACAAACTTTTGGTATACAACAAGTTCTTCACCAATCAACTGAGGAATACAAGGAATAAGAAAATCTTCTTCACCTTCTCCCCTCCTAAATCATACAGTACACTTTTGGGTTGATTTTAGCTATCCTTCACATGGGGAGGAGATACAACCCATACAAATATCGCCTTCCAGACCCATGTGGAAACTCCTGGAAAAGCGTTATTACTGCACCGATAGTAGAACACTTGTGAACTTGATGCACATGAGGGAAAGCGTTATTACTGCACCGATAGTAGAACACTTGTCTCTAATGCCCTTTTCTGTTCATCTAATAACTTGCATTACTAGTGCTTTCAATACTCTTTGACTTGAGTTGTTCATTGAGGAGTATTTAGTGAGCAAGTTCTAAATCCATTAAACTCTTGCATGGCTGGTCCTACTTTGCCAAGCATGAGGTTTGAATTGGTTTAAGATTGATTACTTAGCTTGTTCACTTAGGGATTTTTAGGGCAAGTAATAATGGATTCAAACTCTTCTATGCTTTGATTTCTTCTCCAAAACTTGTGATTTTGAATCAATCTGAATTTGATTTATTCATTTGTGGATTCCTATCACTTTGATTGTTATAGACTTCCATTGCCACTTGGTTGTTTCGATCATATAAAATTTTAAAATATATTTGGGGTTCTACTTTGTCTTATTCATGATCATTTTAGCTCTCTCCCACGTCAAACTTTCAAATGATTGAGTTAAAGTTGAACAAAATCGGACAAAAATGGTTGTTGAACCTTGTTTTGATGTGAAAATATCATTCAAATATCTTGATCTATGAGATAGCAACGAAGCAACCACTTGGATAAAACAAGGTTGACAAAAGGAATGAAGTATTAAAGTGTTCAACAGCTTAGTTATGATTTGGTTAGGACTTTAGCAACTGAAGATTCAAGGTGCAACAATGAAAGATGGATTTTCAACCTTCAGTTAGTGGTTAGACAATGAAGACCTAGGGCTTGGTAAGAAGCCATTTAGTGATAGAATTATGTCACCCTTCAGTAAGGGTTTGGCAACCAAAGTATAAAGACTTAAAGAAGAAGTCGTGAAGCGTTAGAGTCGGGTAGACCTTCAATTGTGCGTTCGGCTACCGAAGTGCATCATTGGCTATACTTTAAAAACTGATCGTGGAGTCCAGATGCTCATAGTAGATTGGTGAAGCTTGAGAAGATTGTTTAGGAGACTTTAGGTTAATGGTTCGATAGCCAAAATCTGGGTTCAAAAACCAAACGGTTGACATGGAGTAAAGAATCTAAAGTTGAGACAACTTCGGTCAGGCTTCAGTCAAAAGTTCAGCAGCTAAAGCTGACGTAGTTAGTTTTAAGTGAATATTTGACTGGCATTTGGTCGATCTTTCGCCAGTAGATCGTGATGAAAAAGTTGCAAAAACTAGCCATTGGAAAAGACAATAAAAGGGGCACTTCAAACCCCAACGACTACCATTCTTTGAAAGGATATGGATGCCAATAAATAGGGCATTGAAGTGTGTGTTTTGAACACCTCTTACTAGCTATCATTGTGAACCCTAAAATCTTATGGATCAAAATTAAAAGAACTTAAGCTAGTATTAGGAAAGGCTTTACCGATTAGCTTGTATTCTAGGTGATTTGGTTATACCAAGGAGAGCTGTTTTTTAGATAGGTCAACTCAAGTGTGATTGAGCAACTTTTGAGCCTCCCATGGTGTGGGAGGGTGTGTCAGAAATCATCTTGCTTGAGGAGAGAAGTTGCTTGGAGAAGGTGTGGCTTCATCGGTGTTTTGAACTTTGGCGAGCTAGGATCCATGCCAACCGTGCTTGTAAAGGAATACTTGTTAGAAGCTCAAAGTGTGTTTTGAGTGCAAGCTTCCTTGACACTTGAAGAGTGCTTATGAAAGAGGCCAAACTTGGTTGCTTTTAAGGTTATAAATTGGTTTGCTTAGTGAAGTTACGAAGACCTACTCATCAAAGGAGTTCTTGAGGTAGAAGAGAAGTGTACCAGTTGGAAACCTCTTTGGAAAATTTCTTTGTGCCTTCTCTCTTCTCCCTACTTGTGTGCTATTTTCTCTTTTCTATTCACTTGATTTGCACACTTACTTAACTCCCTTAAGTTTGGGATTTCCAACTAAGTGCACTTGTACGCTTAAGCCCTAATTGAGAAACCTAATGAGATTTAATGTGAACTTAAGCAGATCATTAAATTACTTAAGTGTGTTATGCATTGTGAACGTGTTGAGACCAAGCCTCGATGTGATTGCCGTTGTAATCCGAATCTTATTCTGGTTTTATCTCTACGCAAAATTTTGCGTGGTGAGTTCGTAAATCCAGGACACAGAGCTCTACTCATCCAGGTCCGTATGGACTTCCTTTGCTTCTCATATGCTTGGTTCCTTGTGCACACATTTTAGACATACGATAGCATTGACACCATTTTATTAGATCCCTCCGTTCCCAAGACATTTAGCCGAATTTTCCATAAGTTTAATAAAACTTAATGGCTAAGATACCTTGATTGTTTTTAAAATCTAAGCTATAAAAATTTTATTATACGAGTCCCTACCCAAGCCTATTAAATATAAGTATGAAGGTTTATGGTTTTATGAATATAAGAGATCAGTGTCAATCGCATGAATCACATTAGTATTACCCTGAACTAGTACAATGTATGAGGGTATTACGTATCACACGATATTTTCAAAATTTATGGCATTAACCTATTTGTCTTTTTGCCGCCTAAGTACTGTAGCGGGCGTTTATGGAAGACATGAGAGCATAAGCATCTTATAGGAAGGACCCTTTTACATAAGTATATTCTTTTTGCACCGCTATGAGGCTTTTTGATGTTTCTAAGTTTTCTCGTGGGTAACAAAATATACATTTGCCTGTCTTGATTATACGAGTAGTTATTTCTTACTGGTCATCAAATTGAAGTTATTCCCTATATCTATGTAGGTGAGGTCCCGTGGCATTGACTAACTTAGGCACACAGATTGGTGGCTTAGTGGTGGTGGCAAGGAACCAATGTTATCGTGTGTTATATAGTTGGATATATATTTTGGATGGTTATATTATTTTGTAGGCATGTGCCATGAATTTCATGAACCTTGAATGTTAGATTGGATTATGATATGACGTTTGTGTAGATGTGTTTAAAATTTTATTATTATTATTATTATCATAACTCTATCAATGTTTTTCCATTGCCAGTCTCAAGCCAGAATAAAGGAGGAAGCCTAGCATTGTTGAGATATTTTCCTCCTCATGTGATGGTGGTCGACAAATGGTCGACATTGGTGCATCAAGTTTGATTGGCGTTCGATAAATGGTGCTGAATGGAAGATTTTTTCAAAGAATATCCACATGGGGCGAGAAAGGGAGATTAGAAGGGTTGTATCTCTTTCCCATGTGAAGGATGTTGAAGCCATCCCTAGAGTGTTTCATATAACTCTTCAGGGGAGAATTATTGGAGTCCCTCATTATACGATGAATGTGAGATGATATGCAACTACATGGGAAATCGTAAAGACATGGAGTTACCCTAAGAGGTACGAGTAATTTGAGTAGAATTATAGAAGACGAAGAGTATTTGGAATTTGGCCCTTCGTATCTATGAGGTTAGTTGTATCTTGAGTATGTGTCTTTTTCTATATATATATTGTTGTTGTACATGTGTAATGAATATAATTTGAAGAGTATGTGATATTGAGTTTCACTGTGAGGTTTTGCAGTGAGGCTCTCCCTCTCCCTCAGAGGAGGGAGCCTCTCCTCACAGGGTTTGATCTTCTTGTATGCCAAGAGTTTGTTGTGTACTCTTGATGAAGATGAGTGTACTAACTTTGTCCAATGGGTGTACCGGCTTTGTCTGATGTATGTTCTCCTTTAGGGGGAGATATGAGAGGTTGTAGATCTAAACAGGGTCATCATTGGTGGTACATGTGGGGGAAGATAGAGAAATTGTTTGTTGTGAAGATAAGAAATACCTTCGGGTTCTTCGACAAGATCAATAGTGGTATCAGAGCCTGGTTATGATCTTGGGAGATTTGGTGTATGCCTATGCCAATTGTCGGAGTTTCCTTCATGTGTTCCACTTTATGGATTTGAGGGGAGTTTGCCAGGTGGGTGCCGTATGTCTGATTTAAAGGGAGTTTATCATACGATAATAGTTTCGGGGATGCCCGATGTATGAAGGGGAGTTTTTTGTGTTCATCCCACATCGGTCGTGGATGATCTTGGTAATTTGTATATAGGCTAATGAGAAATTTTTATTCCTTGAGTTAACTTTTGGATTAAGAGAGGCCCGTGATACCTATTAGAAGTCTCCTTTTAGGGCCCAAAGGGCCAAACAAACATTACAAGGGACATTCAACTATAAAATTTTTTTATCACTTGTGAATTGCGTAGATCCTAGTTTTCGGTCTATGTCCCAGATACCCTACGGGTAGCGGGTGGAAGAAGAAGAAAAAGAAGAAGAAGAAGAAGAAGAAGAAGAATTATTGTGCAAAGCAACACATTTGGACAAAGGCTAACAATTTTTTGCAAAGTATGTAAGCCTTAAAGTCTTGGAACATGATGAAGAGCAAACTCACGTATGCAAAGTGTATTTGGTTGGAGGTGTGGGTGTGCGTGCAGAGAAACATGGGTAGGAGGAGCATACGATTCACACAACATGACGAACCCACATGAAAACTTGGTATTAGGGTATGGTACCCTTGCATTCGATGATGTCTCTGTGTCTTTTCATTCTTGTCGCGTATGTGAAATTCGTAACCACGGCCCGATGTTTATCTTATCCCATTCATCCATATTAAGCAATTAAGTTGCCTAATCCAATTATTGAAACTAAGTATAAGAACGAAATCATGTGACCAGTATTTTTCAAGACCTCTTAGCTGTATTGGGGGTGTTACCTTCGTGTAGCTAAGAGCGATCATAGTATTTGAAAGTTACCCTCTTAGTTGCAGGTGTTATTATTATTTCAATGTATCGCACAAGTGCACTTATCGAACAAGTAATAGAGTGATGAGTAAATATCGTTCCCACGAGGTTTTGATGTTATAACATTCTATTGATAACTAGATTATAAATCTAATGAACAGTATATAGAGAGTATATGATTTAATAAAAATCCACTCTAAACTATCAACATGAGCAAGGGCTAAAATAGATAATATAGCTTATTGCGTTAATTAAGTGATGCATAGTTGCAATTGATATCTAGGGAAATAGTTTTATTGTAACCGGTTTTCACATTTTATTACAACCAACCGTCTTGACACCGTTCCACATTTATGGGCAAAAAAACTAGATTGGTGCAACTCTCTTTTATCGATATTTACGATTCTAATGCATTCATACAGTTAGAACCATAAATTACTCCATCCAAAGACATCATCAATTTACTTATTCCTATAGCCCGACCGAATCTTTCACTTGTGCAAGAGTTAGCTATTGAAGTATTAAGAACATATATGAAGTAATAAACTCTCAATTAATTTATCAAGATAACACAAACAAGATATATTATATATCAACTAAGATATATTATACACCGCAAATCACCAGCGTCTACCCCATGTAAGAGTAATAATACATCATAAAGCTCATCAAATAAGACAACATTGTAAGAAGAGAAGGGAAATGGTTATGCAAATCTATGACAGTGAGCCCTTGGCATGGACATCTCTTTAGCAGTGCTGCTTTCTTCGTAACTTAGCTCTCACAACTTCTTCTCCATAGGACTTCAACTCCTCCTTTAAATTGGTAGAGTGGAACTTTTAAGGTTAAAGGTAAAAAGAGGAGGAATGAGTTTTCTCCTCTTGAAGCCTTCTCTTGAATTGATGTGAGTGTTGGTATATATAACCAATGGAGGTAGAATTGTTTTTCAGATAGTTTCATCCTCTACTAAGAGAGATATTTGTTGACTCTATCATCCACTTCAAACTTTGTTTTCCAGCTTTGTTCCCTTGTCCCCTCCTTGTGTCTTTAATGACTTTTGGGGTTAGTGGAGTTCTTCCATGAAATTGAAATTGTCCCAATTGAAGTGGCTTGCTGAGCTTAGTAGTGGTAATTTCCTTGTAGCTTGTTTTTTCAACTAATGTACATGAATATTTTTCTTTTAATCATTGACATTTGGTAGGTGTGTTCTGTAACACCCCAAATCTGGGTCAGTCACTTAATTAAGTTGGTCAACCCGAACCTAACACAAATGGATCTACTATCAGCGTCTTAAGATGAAAGATAAATACTGTTATGCATGAATGAGAAATAAGGAACTCTAACATGATACTACGTGAATGACATGACACACATTTCACACTAAAATATAATCATAAAATCGATAAAATTTCTTAAACCAAACAGATAGATTTTTTCCTAAAGGTGCAATAAGGGGCCAACCTGTCAAAATAACAATATACAATTATATCTCATCCCACCATATAAAATTCTTCATTTCATCTCATATCCTTGTGCTCACCGTAATAACGTCAAAGGCATAAATTGTGGTATGGACCCCTCTATTTATGAGATATGTCATAGTGTAAAACCCTTGATTCGAGTAAGAGTTTTACAATAGCGAACCAGTCAATTCAACTATCAGTTCGAGTTCAGTTAGTTTCATGAACCGCGTGTTTAGCCGAGGTCAGTCATAAGTTATGAGCAATGAGGGCCAAGTGTGCCTGAGTATATGATGATAATGTCGGAAAGATGGGGATAAATGAGTTATCCGAGTATATGAAGGTATGCAGTATATTTTTTTATGTATTTGATTATAAAATTATTTTTAGGCCGACTAACGCATTAGGACGCGTTGTAAGGTAGTTTGGGTGGGCTATTAGTAATAGAACATGTCCTTGTGATGTTACGTTGTATAGTATATTTTATGGTATTTTCCCTTCTTTTTCTGGATTTTGAAGGATTTATTACGTAGTAGTTATTATTTTTTACTCAAGTCGGAGTTGAGTCATATTTTAATTACAAAATTGCCTCTGAACCATTTCTCCCCACCGGCCCCCCTGCCAAATGTTTTCTTCCCCAAACCCTCGACACCACCTCGCTGCCGATCGACGCCACCGAGCCCCGCTGCGCAGTCTCCTTGCCACCCCAGACGCCCATGGCCACCGCCCGCCCTGCACAACACGAGGGAGCCGCGCCCGAATGATGTGCTTCTGTTGCTGCCCTCCAGTCGCCGCATTGACATCGCCGACCCTCCTACGACCTTCCCCGGCCGGATCCCATCACCCCACCTCCGACAACCTTGTTTTGCCATTTTCTGGAGGGCTGCCACATTTGCTGACTATGCCGATGTCGTAGATGCATTGAACTCACCAAGCCGATGCCAACGGTACCCCTACCACCACCATCCTGGTGGTTAGCCGCTGTTGGCAACATCTACCAAAATACCGCTTGAAACTACTGGAAAACTTCTAGAAACCGCCAAAAAAGCAGATTCGCTGGAATTCGCCAAATCATCTGCCGAGCTCATCCAGTTGAACATGATCGAATTTTGGATGCCGGCGAGCACCAAAATCGTGCTCCGAGACACGTGATGAAACCCTAGCCATCGCCGATTGCTGACGACACAATGTATAATTACCACCGATTTAATTATTTAAAATTGATGATTGTTAACACAACATGCTAGGATTGATGAACTGAAGTGCTTGATATTTTTATTGTAAATAAAAATAAAATATTAATTGCGTGATTGAAGTGTATTATAACGGATGCTAAGGAACAAATTATGTAAAATAAGTAATTATCATAATCTAATGCAATATAGCGTAGGAAAACTTATGTATAATTGATGTATGATGTGGTGTGTATATGTTATAGGATATTTGATGCATCATTCAGGTAGTAGGCGTTAGCTTTTAGTTTGATGTGTAGGTACCGAGTAGGAGTTTGCCGCCTAGGTGGGTGGGTACGATCGGAACATCTACTAGGTCTATTTAGGACTCGATCCTGATTTATTATCTCATTTTATCTTTATTTGTTTTAAGTGGTAAGCGGGCATGTTGAGCGGTGGATTTATCGTATCCCACTTAGCACAGGCCATTTCGCTGATCGTATTTTCGAATTAATAACCCTTGTGGATGAGTTCTTTGAGCTTGTTTTTGAAACTCAGATCTAGCTCACGATGCCTTCGGGCCTATCTTATTGAAATCCCTACCTAGGCCTATGTATATACAGTTTTTGCATTTTTAGTGAGATGTGAGACGAGGGAAATTGATGGTCATGTCTTGAGATAAGGCGTGTATTTGTCAAAGTTGGCTCTGGAATTGGTCAGGGTTCATTCCATTTCCAAGGGATCCAAATAACTCCACCTTCGAGTTTGTCAATCCCGAAAAAGTGTGGAGCTTTACGCGTACTGCTTTGCAGCGCATGTATAGATTTGTGGTTTCAAAGGGTACTCAAGGGGCATGCATGTGAGTACTCAGCCTCTGTACCCAAGGCCATGATTAATACGAAGGATGTAGAAAGCTGAAATAAACGAGAATGATTTTCCCGCAAAAAGGGATGGTTTAAATGGCTAAGGAAAGAGAATGAGATGGAAAGGGGACACTGTTGCGCAAGGTCAACTGCTCCTAGTATTGCCCTTATGATAGTTCTTTGGGAAGAATAATGAAGTTTTCATTCAACAAGAGGGCCAGCTCTTTTGTGTCAATAGTGCAAGAACTATACATTGATACCAAGTTGTAACACCCGAATTTGGCTTAGACATGGACCGAACGATAATGTTATATTCCAAAAAGCTATTTGTTAACTTACTTATTCGTATTAATTTCGCGGAAGTAGATCTCAAACCTAAAGGAGGCTCAAGAGGGAAAACTTGAACAAGGCTTACATTCAAGGCATATTGATCATACTATCATCAAAGGGATCTTAACTTGTGGGCTCCTAACATGAGCACTCTGGGTCACAAGGGAGGTAGTACCTCTTTGGCAACTAAGACAATGACTTTACATATGGGATGATCACTCAGAGTTATGGAATGAAGGCAACACCTCCAATACGGTTAACAAGTTGAGGATTTAATAATGCGGATGCATGATCCAGTTCTTATGCTTAATTCGATTCTTTAAGTTTGGTATTCTTATTCTTACATGATGATGTGAAACTTATTACAGGTAAAACACAAGAGTCGTGGTGACCTAATCCACATACCCGCAATCAATAATTAAACACATAGGCAAGCATTCTTCAAGTGTTAGGGTATCATACCGGAACACTTGGTCTTCACATAGAAGCTTCGAGTGGTGCTCCTTGTAACAAGCCGACCAAAAGAGGAAACTAATGAGCCTAAGTTATCTTTTCAAAAGTGGTTAAATAAAGTTAAAGATTTATAGTTCATTCTCATTTATAAACTGAATCTCATTAAGTATTAGATGTAGGACTAAGTTAGGGGATATCACAATCCAACCAAATTAGGCAATTTCATCCGCAAAATTCCTACACTTGGCTTGTCATTAGCCTTAGCCCACTCCATTCTTTAGCCCATGGCTAGTAGCCTCACCAACTTCCCTAGTCTAACCCACCATCTAGTACATAACCAAGCTGCTCGAATACCATCTGAAATGATGATGCCTAAAGTACAAACTAATGGGCTTACATCATCTTTTCAAAAGTGATTAACTGAAGTTGAAGATATATTCATTCTTATTTATGAACCAAATCTTACACGAGTAGGTCCTAGATGTTGGACTAAATTGAGAGATCTCACATTGCGCCACTCCACGTCACTCTAGCACGCACACATAACTACAACCAAATACGTTTTGTGTATAATATAAGCTCCAACATCAGTTCTTAGACTTTGAGGCTTACACACCATGGAGAAGATTGTTAACCTTTTTCTCAAAATGAATGCCCTCCACAATGACAATAATAATAAAATAATTAAACGACACACGGGTCACACGTTCACCATAATGCATCCAACATAACTGTATAAGGTTTAGGGAACCCACCCATCCTATAGTCCCATAATTCCTCAAATACATAAGTCAAATCCCCAAATACATAAGTTCGATAGCATAAGCTACACATCAAAATCCCATCGTACAATTCCAGCTATGAGCCCTCCAATCAGTCCACCTATGTCGTCCATTGTCATGGTCACTAACCTACATATATATAGAAAAATTATCACCAGTTTGAAAATAACTAATGATGATTAAATGCTGGGAAATGAGTATTTTAACACAAACAAGAAAAGTAGAAACTTTCAAAATAGATGTTGAAACATGTCAACGACCAAAAATTAAAAGCATACTTACGTACTAAGATCATCATCGCCCACCATGATACTTAAGTGGATTGGAACAATATTAGGCTTGTGCCATAATTTTTAGAAATACACTGCAATATGCAATAACCACTTATATAGCACTACTTTATGTTAGTGCAATTCTTACATCTCCATACAATTCTCTCATTTGTAAAACCGGAAGCCCTCATAGTTTTTATATAGTAGGCTTTATAGGAACTTATATTGTACTGTTTCTAGATCCCACTTTCATAAACCTTCAAAGGATCTCATCTATGAAGTTTTATTAAACTCCAAAAAAGTTGGCTAAATGGCCTAACATAGGTGGGATCCGACAAAATTCCACTAATGCTACCCTATTGTCTAAAACTTAGTGAAATCCTCACTCTAGGGATCCGATAAAATTCCACTACTGCTGCCCTATGGATGAGTGGAGCTCCTCGTCCAAACTTGGCAAGCTCAACACGCGTATCCTAACAAAAGATGAAACCCAAATCACACTCGGATCACATTGGCACACAAAACGAGACAAGGTCCCAACACATGCACGTCCACTAATATACTTAATTAAATTAATTGTATTACTTAGTTACTTGTTAAACCTCATTTGGTAACTTAATTTGCTTTTAGGGACTTGCAAGTACACTTACTGAATAAATCATACTTAAGCTTAATCTCACTTAATTGAATGGGCATAACTAGACAATTTTTTGAATGGACCAAACAATATCCAAATGAGGTTAAATATGGAACATTGGGCCCCGACATCCTAAGGGTTAGACAAAAAAATTACTAAGTACTGGTTTATGGGCCAACATGACAACTATGCCGACTAAGGTTGGCATAAGGTGTTGGGAACTATATTCCTCGGTTGTGCACCAAACTTTCTAAGGTTATTTATTGGGCTTAGAGACTCCAAATGGGCCTAGGGAAATTTGAACACCTAGCCATCACCAAAATGGAAAGTATTTTGGCCTGAAAACATCCGGGAATATGAGGCATTGGTATGGACATTTCTGAAACTAGTTGGACCACTTTGGTTTGTGAATTTCTACTATAAAATATACCTATCCAAAAGCTACCAAACTTTAGGGTAATCTATTAGGAATATACACTAAGGGCTGAGAGAAATTTAATGGAATTTTGCCACCAAACAACTGGGGTTTGGTATTCTACAATTAGTACTAAAGAATTAGGGTTTTACGATCCATTCTTCTCCACTTGAAATTATTGAATTTATTAAATATCTAAATGACACCCAATTAAGCTCAAACATACAATGTTTTAAGTAGACACTTCATGACATCTTACATGATTTTTACACATTTTATTTCAGCTTAAAACTTAGGAAATCTATAGCCCAAACATCATAGCATGTCACATAGAGCATACAACACAACAAACATAGTCCGGTTTTAGATGTTTTTTTCATGACTTTATTGACATTTATTAAGGCTAGTATTTTATGATTTGTTAGCTAACATAATTCCCTAAATATGTGCATATGATCATTGCAAAATAACGTCAAATGGTTGGTGTAAAAAGTGGGAAAACCGATAGCTAAGTCATCATAAAGAGTAAAGCCTCCTCCTTTTGCCAATATCCATACCGATACAAGCCTGAAATGATAAATTAACAGGAAAAAAACATAAAGGAAAGCTTTTGATATACATGTTAGAAGTAAAATAAAGCTAGATTCAAGCAAAATGAACTTCTTCAGCATGAGATATGGCAGATCCTCGGAAACAATGCATAACACATACATAGCTTATTTACAAAAATAATAACCATTTATTGGCACCTCCTAAAAACATGAAACTAAGACGAAATGACTTCCAACAGATGGATATATAATCAAAAAATACAAGAAAAATATCAAAAAGCACAAAAACAACCTTAACAAATCACCAAATGTTAGATAGGGGGAAAAGATGGACTCTTACCTCAAGGGAGGCTAGGAGTCCTCTTGTGGCTTCCTACCCCAAGACATTCAACTGCTATGTTTTCAAAGAGTTTGGATAGGATTCGGAGGAGGATAGGGAGGCTGTGGCAGAAGTGGAGAAGGAAGGAATGAAGGGAGTAAATCTGATGGAAGTGGTAAAGGGTGAAAAAATGGCATTTAAGGCCAATTCATGGCTAAAAATCTAGACCCGATGCAAGGGCGCTGGCTGGGTGCATTTGTGCTAACTTTTGCCAAGCTGGACCACGACCAGCAGAACCTCCTAGGAACAAGAGTGTGGAGTGAATCAAATGGCACGCAACATGGTCACGCGTATGGGCGCAAGGTTGCTCGTCTAGCGCCTATATGTCCAAGGCAAAATGGAGGGAAAACTCAGGTTCAGGTGCAAGGTTTCTAGGACAGGGCTTTAGGACAGGTTCGGGCACATATTTCCCTACAACTGCTAGTGCAAGTGCATTGCAGGGGTGCCTTAAAATTGGCACCGCTTTAGCTCACGTAGGGTCGCACCTCAGGGTGGTCGAATGATCCCAGTAACAGTGCCACGTGTCCCACGGGGGCTAGGATTGATTGTAAAGCGATGCACACTAAACTCGTCAGTCATAACATCTAGCTATGAATCAACCCAACAATAACTGAATACAAGAGCCAAGACAAAATATTGTCCAAGATGGCCGGCACCGAGGGAGACATGGGTCGTGGCTCACACATATCATACTATACAATATACAAATGAAGAAAAAAACCGAATAAAACAACTCAGTCCTGTTCAAGACCAAACCAATGCTAAAACCATCGGGTGAACAACCTAGATTTTACAAGCTGGAACTTTGGCAGCTAAAAGACAAGTGGTTTATTCCTAAAGCTTGCAAAGGAATGTACAGCAGACACTTACACAGAAGAATTCGACAACAAAACTTTAGTTAGTCTAACTCACATGTGAAAGGCCTAACTTGTTCTAAGGGCGATTTCGACAAAGCTTTGCCAACCGAAATCTACTTTGGAATGAGACTGAAATTCAGATGGAACTGATGGAGAAGTGTTCATTAGAGACATCAGCAGCTGAAGGCAATAGAACTTCTTGACCACGGCAACTATGTGTGTTATGTTATGATCTGCCTGAATTTTGACAGGGCATTCTGTAGCCATTCATTGAAGAAGCTACCAATACTAGCTATTGGAAAAGTAAATTTGGAGGATTCAAATCTTAATAACGGCTGTTTTGGGAAGTGATTCTCAAAGCTATAAATAGGGCCTTAGGAGGTTTGTTTTGCACAAGATATTGAAACAATTGACACCCATAGACCCTACAGCTCTCTTAAACCTCTTGGATGCTCAAGCTTTGTGTTTAGAATTAAGTACACCATCTTGCTTGTAATCTTTTAGCTTTCATTGTCTAAATCTAAAGAGAGCATAGTAGGGAGGCAAGACTTGTAGTTTTCAGGGTTGGTGCTCCTAGGGTGTGTGGGGCCATTTGCAAGACTCCTTAGAACTTGGTAGGCGTTTGAGTATGATGGCTTGTTAGTTATAAGACTCTTTGCCACTTGGTTCTTGTTAAGGGGGCTTTTAGTTACTTGTAAGTGTGCAAGATAGTTTTTATAGTGAAGTTAAGAAGGCCAACTCAACCAAAGGATAGAGGGGGCTAGAAGAGAGAAGCAAGAGTTCTAAGCCTTTAAAAAATTCTATTATGTCCTCTCTCTTCTCCCTTCCATCCTGTGTGCATATTTTTATTTAGTCTATATCTTTCTACACTTTACTTAGTTCACTTGTGTTTGACTTGACTCTTTTAAACAACTAAGTGAACAACGTTAAGGTCTCTTAGAAACTTATATGATTTGGTTAATAAGTAAAAGCAAATATATTTGTGAATTTGAACTTGTGCTTACTTGCCTCACTCACTTTTTACTTGATTGCCTTTTTGATCATCTACTTGTGCCTAATTATCATTTGTATTAATTGTGCTTAAATAGTTTTCACTTAGTGTCTATTTTCACGATCTTTCAAAGGGTCTATGTTGGTGGGATCTAACCATTTGATTTGTGATCTTAGTTTTGACCCATATTGACTCTTCAAAGAAATGATTAGATAATATACGTAAAGATAAAAATAAATTTCTAACTTCTTGTATATTGATTTTTTGCAAAACTAATTAATTAGATGAACACATACCATTCCTATAAGATACCCAAAATTAGTCTGCATCAAATATTTACCAAAGTAATATCCAATACATTAGAAGAGTACTGCTTATCACTGCAAAATAAAAAAACATTTTCTACCCGTCTTCTTCATGCCATTCCTAATTGAGGAAAAGTATTATAGATTTTTCAATATTTGGAAATATTTGACAGTGAATACATATCAATTTACTAACTTTTCTCCACCCAAAGAAATGTTCATTAATCTCACGGAGAAAAGTGGAGTATTGAAAAGTGGGGTGGAGAAATGTTTTTCCACATTTTTTGACATGGAGAAAATTTTGAAAATTAAAATGTAGTTAACTTTAAAATTTTTAAATATAAAATTAAATCTAAGTTTTTATCAACCATAAAAATTAGCATGGAGAGGACACGAAGAAAAGTATCACTTTTGTGAACTACATTTTTTGAAATGTGAAAAGAAACTAAGTTTTTTATAGTGAATATGATTTTCAACTTGGTTTAAAATATTTTACATAAATAAGTTAAGCCTATTAGTTTGAACTCAAGCCAGGTCGTTATAATTCTATACACCTATCTATATGTATGAAGGCTATACTCTTCATCTACGATTTACCATTGTAAAACCAAAAAAAAATAATTAGGTTATTTTATTTATAGTTTTGTAAATCTTAAGAATGAACAATAAATAATATTTAATTAAGTTAATCTTTAAGAATAAATATCATAAATAATCAATTATAATCTTTAGAGTACCGATACAATGATATTTATTGATAATTGCTTTAACTCAATAGTTAGTTCTTATGACTTTTCATTATCATACAAATTGTTGGTATTGTTATGTGTGATTACGTTCTTTTCCATAATTAAATATATTAACTTTTTGAATTATACACTTATTCTTCTATATAAAATAGAATTCTGTTGATGTTAAATGAAACATTCTCTGAATAGTTTGTGAGCACATTTAGCTCACAAAGAGAAGGCTTTAGAGAAGTTTCATTTATATTATGATCATGTCGTAGGCCTCAACAAAATTCCAGGTCCATATAATTACTCGAACTGTTATATATTCATAATTTGGAGTCTTGGTTGGCTTGAATTCACAGTTGACCACCATAGGCCGAGCGCAATCGGGGTCAATGAATTTATTCAGTCTCATACAAGGCAGCATCTACAAGATGTCATATATTTATATTTGAGAGTCTCCGACATTAAGCAGCACTCACAAAATGTTATATATTCTTATTTGGAAATCTTGGTTGGCCTGAGCACATTCGACCACCATGCGCCGAGCTCAACCAGGGTCAATGAATTGAGTCAATCTGACATGAGGCAGCACCCAAAAAATTCTTGAAAGATTAAATACATGCCCCCATGCCGAAAAGGGTGACAGGGCGCAGTGGCATAAGACGGCTCATTATGCACTTGTGACACCGAGTGGGTGAGTCAATGGCAAATATCGATAACTACAAGCCGTGGGCCACGTAGCGTGTGTGCGCATACATGGGATTCTTGCTGGATGGGCAACCACCCTCCCAGGATATTAAGAGCTTAACATAGGCTCATAATTACTAAAAGTCTAATTACTAATGTTGTAGAATATATTAACTTATTTTTTGTAATTATATGACTTAGTATTTTTATAACTAACGCAAAATTACCTCCATAGGTATGAGCATGCAAAGATAAGTAGAGTTAGGACAGTTGAAGGACTCTGTTATTAGACTATTCTTTCCATGATAGTGGGATGTTGGTTTGGTTCATGGAGCTTAGATTATTCTGAACTAATATTTTATGTTAAAATATTAAAAATTAAAAGAAAATTAATTTACGAGACATTTCATTTCGTATAGTAACACATGGCTCGTGGCTTGGAACGGGTAGGTCGTTACAACCGAGTGCCTTGATTGAGCATGATAATTCCGGTTATATAGTTTGTTTATTTTATTTTTTAAAATAAACAATAGTGCCATAGATGGGAAGGTTTCAGTCATAGCACAAGATAGGTTACTTGTATTCATGTCCCAAAAAACTAACCTTAAAATTTGACCATAAATATTAATGTACTGAACAAATTCTCTATGCGACTTTCATAAATAAAGAAGTTCGGCATACGACTAGTGGGAAATGGGCTCGTTATCAAATAATATAAAATGAGAATTATATATATATATATATATAATATATATATATAGAGAGAGAGAGAGAGAGAATCTTGTTAAACTTAATTTTTTTTAAAAAATTATAAAAATACTTTTAATGGTAGAAGGTTAGAAGTTTAAATCTGGCAAACATCAATTTCTAACTTCCTAATAATAAGAGCCTCTCTAATTACTTTAAAAAAATTATAATTAAAAAATAGATAAATATAATTTATATTTTCATTTAAATAAAATATATCTTTAAAGTTAATCATGGTTTGTATCTAAGAAATTAAACTATTACAACATATCTTATTTTTTAACCAGAGTTTATATAATAGATTACACTATGTTTGTCTCTATGTTACTCGTTCGCGGCTAAACAAGAAAAAATATTAGGAAAATAACAGTTAAAAAAAATAGAGTTCCCCACTTGACATGGCGCCAGAATTTCGGACAGCAGCAAAAGATAATTTGTGATAATTGCCAAGAAATGCATGCGGCAGTGATAATAGTTCCAAGCAAAAGGCAAGCCATAGGCACCGCCACATCATCTTTAGCAAAGATTGCTCTGACCCGCAGGAGGAATGCCAATCCCGTGGATATGATAGCAACAAACATGACCATCACCGAGATTCCTGTCAGAATTTTTTTCTTCAGAGGAAGCGCCGTCATCATCATAAGTATGACGCATAAAGAACTGAACAAGCCGATAACATCACTTACCAAAAAGGGAACGAAGAACGGAGAATTTAAAAGTACAGCTTTCCCATCTTCATAATCAAAATAATCCTTGTTGTCTTGATTGTGAAGATAATATTCTCCGGGTGGATTCACACCTGCTTGGAAGGTGAGGGTGGCAATCAGTGTGGCCACAACCATGAGTGTGCCATGTGATTCGCTTAACCATTTTCTATGCTTACCCTTTTTTTCTCTCCAACTTTCCCTTCGTTGGAGACAATTGGCAATGTTGACAATGTGACTTTGCTGGTCTGATGGCTCTCTTCCTGATAAGCCCCCAGCTCCAACAATGATCTCCTTTAGTGTTTCATCAATTTCTGCCGTGGGAGATTGATCCGGCAACAAGTCCAGAGCTGTCTCTCCCCTCTGGTTTTTGGCATTAACCTCAACTTGTGTGCTTACTACAAACCTAACAATCTACCAAGAGAACATTCTCAAATTTAATGACACGGAGATCAATGTTCACAAATTAATCTAAAAAATAATACTTGGACGAGACTCTAATGTCTATATATGGAGTTGATTAGGAGACGATTCTAAACTGAATCAAGTGACATTTTGTTTTATTTCTAAAAAAGAAAGGAGCTAAAGTAAAACATTGAAGGTAAGAGTGAAAGTTTTTGAATCAAATTTGAAGGTAATGATTGCAATATATAAATAAAAAAAAATAGAGCTAAAAGTATTAAGGAATGAGCACCTCAATTGTTTTCCATGCAGTTCCAACATGCAGGATTGTGTTACCCTTTGCATCCTTCATGTTTACGAGGCCATTGTAATTCGGTTTCTCGAACAAAAACTTTAAGGCTTCTATCTGGTTCCCCTTCACACACATATGAAGAACAGTTTCTCCCCTTGTCGTCATCTTTTCAAGAGCTTCGGAATCTGCCTGTACCAACTTATCTAAGACATCGATCCGTCCTTTCATGGCAGCAATGTGAACGGGCATTCTTCCATCGTCGTCTTTAAGCAAGCAGAGGTCACTGCCCACCTTCAAGAGCTCTTCAACCACTTCTACGTGGCCATTGTCCGAAGCCAAATGCAGGGGGGAATATCCATAGCGGTTCACTTCTCGTGCCAATGCCGGATTTCATTGGAGTATCTCCTTGATGAATTCGTTGTGACCAAGTAAAGCGGCAATGTGTAGAACAGAGTCTTTCATTGAGGTGGTCTGCACTTGATGCAGGGTTGTTGAATCATGTTGAAGGATAGAATGTAGCATGCCCACATCTCCACCTATTGCTGCCTTGTACGAGCATCCATCCTTCGCTTCACAAAGTATGGGCAAACCTGTAAGTGGCCAACAAAGGGAGTTACATTATTATGGTATACTTAGCTAATACACTGTGTGCCACAATTAAATTGGGAGGGCTGGGTACGCGGGTCATTGGAATACTGCCAGTTTGTTAATTACGAGAAGTTTACAATATGACTTTTCGTATTTTGAAGAGGAATAAAAGGAGAGGTGGAGAGGAGAGAACATTTTTGTTTTTGATCATCTTGAATTTTCAATGACATATTGAATTTCGTATCCCTTCATCTCGTCTAGGGTTGTTATCCTAGTTGCCGCTGGTTGATTAATACCTTGACCAATTGGACCCCTGTAATCCATTTTCTTTCCCTTATACTCTGATCTATCAACACCACAGCTCCCCGTAGGCGCAAGATGGCCAACAAAGGCAAAGGAATCCTTGCCATTGATGGGGCCTGTGACAAAGTGGTATCAGTGCTTCCCTTGAAGGATCGATCGGAGGTAGGAGGAACTGAAGATCTTATTGTAGTTACAGAAACAGATGGTGGAGATGAATCGATGAAATGTTACCAGGCCAGAAACAACAGCACAACAATAGGTAAGGAAAACTCCAATGACCCTTCTACCCTATCTAAGTTTACAAAAAGGTCTTCTCTGGAATTCCCAAAATATGCTGGTGACGAGGACCCGTGGATTGAGAACTATTTTAGATTTCATGCTGATACTAGTTGAAGACATGGTTACATCACTTAAAAGCCAAGTAAGAAGGTTGCTGTTAGGTATGTCCCAATGGTAGTACAAGATGGTGTCTTATACGTAGACTAATTAGAAAATTTTATTTATTAAACAAAATTTTAAATTAATAAGGGTCCACTAAACTTAGATTCTCTTTTACAGGCCCCTAAGGCCTAACAGTCGCACAAGTGCTCTACAATGACTAAGGACCAAGGACCGTGGATTGGGATTGATTTAAGAATGATATTATATTTGCAAGGTTTGGATCACCTTATGAAAATCACTTTGGGGAACTATCAAAATTGATGCAGACAGGGACAGGGCTGTACAAGAGTACATTAATGCCTTTGAGACGGTGTTGGGAAAGACAAAGGGCCTTCTAAAGGCTCAGTTGGTGTCATGCTTTATAAGTGGATTAAAACCGAACATAAGGGCTGAGCTTGAGATCATTGAACCACCAAATCTGACCTCTGTGACATTACTAGCCAATAAGTACGGACGGAAATCCAATATCAAAAGAACACTGGGGAAACACCAACATAAGTAAGGGAAGGAAACAGGGCCCTCTTCTACAGAGGTCGTTAAGTCACATGGCACAGGTGACAGTAAAGGTGTGGAGACACCCCATGTGAAGAAGTTTAATTATGAAGACATCTAGGATAAGAAGGCAAAAGGGTTGTGCTTCAAGTGCGAGGAAAAGTATACACCAGGACACATTTGCAAGAAGCTATTCATATTGACTTGGAGTGGGACATAGAGGAAGATGGACAACCTGAATTATCTTGGGGAGGAAGAGTCACAAAGGCGAGAGCTATCAATGCATCCCCTAAAGGGACAGATCACAACTGACACTATGAGGGTGGTTGGGTTCATCAAACATAGAAGATTAGTTGCTTTGGTTGACAAAGGAAGCCCACATAACTTTCACAATCACCAAGTGGTTGAAGAGTTGGAACTTATAACAGATTCCCTCAAGGTAGGTGTTGCAAGTAGTCTCCGAATACTTATTTCAAGGATGTGTTGATAACTATTCATTAGAGTTATTATTTCATTATTATTCATACTCAATTTCGATGTCTAACATCCTTTTCTGTACCGATTATATTAAGAAATACGAATTTTCAAAAATACGAACAAAGTCAAAATTATTAACTTATTTGAGTATAATTTTGACTTAATATTACCTTTTATAGGAAAGTGTGAAACTTGAATTATGAAAAAGTTAGTGAATCCTAATCATGTGCACCCTACTATAATGGAGCTAAAAGAGTCACAAGAGTATGATGGCGACATCTATACCAAATACTACAAATTTTTATTTACTCTAGTATAATTATAATATTTCCTACAAAGATATGATCTGCCGGATATACGTGCAAGTGATAGTCAACTCTACACAAATTAATCATACAATTGACTACATCTGGAAGCTGCTAAGTGGAGAACATTTATTTACGTGCCATGCCTATAATTTTGCAAATTCTGTACATGTTTTTAATTGCGGGACAGATCTACCTAACCTAGGCAGACCCCGATTTCAAGTCGTTTGATTGCCACATTGTCGAGTAAGAAACGAGCACATCCCTCTCACATTGATGATTAAAGATAATTGATACTTAAAGAAGATGTAAAGAAACCATCAAACAACACAAACACTTGCATGTTGTCTGAATTGTGAATAGATCTCACAAACTCCACAAACTAGTGAGGAAACAAAGGAGGAACAAGGAGGTAAGAGAGAATCACATCCCATTTTGATAACTTTCCTAGTCCTTAGACAGTAATAAAGCTTTCAAGAAATTGTTAGGAAGTTGCGAAGAATGAGCTAAGAAGATTCCAGTAATTTGCTTAACAAGATTTTACTCTAGTAGGTATTAGATTTGAGACTAAGTTGATTTTTTAAAAATAAACTTTTATAGATATTTAAACTAACTTTTTTATTGCTAGTTACAACTATACCAATGCATAACGGAAGAAATGCTTAAGATAATATAAGAATGAAGTTAAATTAATAATCAATTTTCTCCTTATGATCTTATTATTTTTTCACAGAAGAAAATTCCCAAGGTGAGGAGATTGTAAAACTCCGAAAATAACTAGGTTATTTTATTTAGGGTTTTGTAAATCTTGGAACAAATCTTAAATATTATTTAATTAAATTAATTCTTGTGAATTAATATAATACTTAATTATTAATTATTACCTTTAGCATATCGGTACGGTAGTATTTATGGATTCTTTCAAATAAGTTTAATTTATTATATTTTATTTTTATTCTTTTTATTTTTTCCCTTTGAGTCAAATAAGGTTCAACTACAAGTCGAACTCGTTGGCCTTGAGTTGGTAGCAGCTACAGACTCTTGGGTGTCTGTCACAGTGTGTAAGGATGGAGTTTTGGTTGAGAGTTGAAGATAAAGGGGAAAACTTTGTATCCCTGTGTTGTTGGACGTGGAAGATTTTTGGATTGGTAGTTGCAAGTGTGATTTGATTTCCAAAACTCTTTTATTTTCCTATATAGTAGGCTTTTATTTGTGTTGGGTTTCCATCACCCATTCGCATTGGAAAAACTCAATAGTAAATTTTTTTACTTTTCGTTATCATACTAATGGTTGGTTTTTAATATACTTATATGTAATTTTGTTTTTTTCTATATAAGTTTAATCTAGTGACTTCTACAATTCGATACATATTCCATTTATAAAGGAGAATCACATGGATGTTAAATAAAACATTCACTTTATAATTTTTGAGTACATTTGGCTCACAAAGGGAGCACTTTATAGAAGTTAATCTAGTAGCTTGAGGGAAATATTTTATTTGAGTTGATTCTGCTAAAACGTCTATTTTCTAACACTTTTTCCCCTCTAAGTATCGTCTCTTCCTTGTTGGGAGCATTTCCGTCTTCTCTCGCATATAGGTACACCTCTCCTTTCCTCTCGCCTACACCTATAGTGTTTGCGCTCTTTTTAGCTTTGGGTTTGATTAATGAGTGATTAAATAAATACTAATTAATTCATAATGAATTCCAATTTAGTTGAATTAAATCAAGTGATGATATTAGTAATAGTTAATCATATGTTTATTATTTTATGTTTTTGGATGAAAGCAAGCTTTATATTATATATAGATAACTTAACTCTTTTTGCTATTATTATTGTTAGTATTATTGATTTATGTATATGGTTGTCTTCTAAATTCACGATCATGTGTGATAAATTATTAAGAAATACTTATTCATATAATATTAAATAACTATATTGTGTTTTCATTTGGGATATGTATATTAATTATATTAGCTAATATTAATATATATTAGAGGTAATTATTATCTATAGTTAAAATGGGATTAGTATTAAATTATCGTTTAGTAACTACAATCATTTATATTTATGATGTCACTACTAAAATATAAAAATAAGAACCTTATGTGGTTATATTGATAAATTAAAGTATGGATAGAATATAATAGTATAATAATTGCAAATGCTGAATCCTAATAACATGTTTAGAATAAATAAAGTTCGAATCTTTATCGACTTAAGTAATTTAAAATCATATTTCGAGTGACTTCCTTTAAATTTTAGTACAAGGTATATCAAATAATTAGATACAATGGTCTAACTAATCTTATGGTAATTAATTAGAGTTATTGAAAAGTTAATAAGTTGTTATTAATAAATATCAAAGTTATTATTATCGGAATAAGTAACGGTTATTTCTAAATAGTAACCTAATTATCTATGATTGTAATCATAATATGATTTATTTAGTTAAATAATTAAGCATCAAGGAAAATACACTAATATTAGTAATTAAATACATTCTAGCAAGTTAATAATTATTTTATCGTTCACTAAGGGTGAATTGGGATTAAATAATTAATTTAAAAGATAAGATACGACAATTGATTGTGTCACATGAATAATTAATTATATTACGAGACTTGTTATAAATATTGTAAATTTAAAGTTTAATATTTTGTGTGTTGCATGCTTATTTTGTCTAGTTTTAATCATCGTATAATAAAGTCATTTCATTGCATGCATTTTTGCTCGTATAAAATTATATTTATGTATAATTTTATTATTTTATTAAGATTATGATCGTGTGTCGTAGTTGTGGGTGCCTCGTTAGAATTTTAGGTTCGTATAAGCACTTGAAATTTATATATTCTTATTTGGTAGCCGTGGTCTGTCCGAGCCCCAATTTGACCACCATGTGAGCACAATTGGGGTTAAAGAATTGACTTAGTCTGATACTGTATTGCACCCTTAAAATTCTTAAACGAATAAATTCGTACCCCTATGCCGAGAGGGCTGATAGGGCGTAATGGTATAAGATGACTTATTCTGCACTTGTGATACCGAAAGGGTGAGTAAATGACAAATATTAGTAACTATATGTCGTGGGCTACCTAATGTAGTGTGTGTGAACATAAATGAGATTGTAGCTGAATAGGGGGCAGTCACCCCTCCCGGCATAATATGAGCTCAACATATGCTCATAATCACTAAAAGATCAAATTAATGATGTTTTGGAATATATTAACTTGTTTCTTGTAATTATATAATTTAGTGTTTTTATCACTAACGTAGAATTGCCTCCGCATGTATGAGCATAGAAGGATTGCTAGAGTCGGGACAACGGGTAGACTCTCTTATTATTAGCCTATTATTTTTTATTATATATTATTATACATATAGGTTATTTGCATGACAGAAGGATTTTAGTTCGTTTCATAGGTCTTAGATTATTTTGATCATTAGTTATATTATATTTAAATTTCATTTCATGACTTAGAATTTAAACCTTAACTATTTCTATAGGTATGAACTGAATTTGGATAGTTTAAAAGAATTTACGTCATGAATTTATTCATGATGTTGATAAATTAATAGAAAATTAATTTACGAGACCTTTACTTTTATATTGTAACACTTGGCCAGTACTTCTGAATAGGTGGGTCATTACAAACCTCTTCAAAGAAAAGAAGGAACAACAAATAAAAGGCGGGTTACATCCAGACTGAAAGATCATTGAAGAGGTCTTGTACTACAAAGGGAAAAACGCATTGATCCACAACTCTTCGCTGATAACAACCCTCATACATGAGATGCAAGACATTACCCATGAAAAATGCACAAAAGCCTTATTCCGGATCAAACATGTTTTTTATTGGAAGGGAATGTACAAACATGTAAGAACTTCATCAAATCCTATCAAATATGCCAGTAAAACAAAGTGGACAACCTTCTGCCGGCATGACTGTTACATCCACTTCCAATAGCTTGATTAGTGTGGAACGACATCTCCACGGACTTCGTGGAAGGTCGGCCTAAGTCGAATGCTAAGTTAGTCATATTCGTAGTTGTTGACAGGTTAAGCAAGTACATACATTTTATGGCTTTGCAACACCCTTTTTCAGCTAATCACGTTGCTAGGGCCTTCTTTGATAATGTGTTCAAACACCATGGCCTACCACGAACCATAATTAGTGACCGTAATCCTATTTTCTTAAGCATTTTTTGGCAAGAACTTTCCAAGCTGCAAGGCACAAATTTTAACTTGAGCTCGGCTACCCCCAAACAGATGGACAAATAGAAGCCATTAACATAATTTTAGAAATGTTTTTAAGGAGTTTGTCTGGCAAGAATCCAAAACAGTGGACCAGCTGGTTAACTTGGATAGAATATGTGTGCAATGTTGTGAAAAACGGGTAATTTTCACCAAAGATAACTAGTTCACTGTGAGAACTATTACCTAGATCACAAGCGTGAAAACTATTGTACTAAAAAATCACCCCAAGATAAAATTCCCAGGAAAGTTGGTAGGACACAGTAGTCCGCTTAAAAACCAACTCCTAGACAGAATTTTATCAAGACAAGTAATATAAATAGCACAATAATTAACACCAACTATACCCGACAATAGCTATTAAATAGACAAGAAAAGAACAAGAACAAACACCAGAATTTAACGAGGTTCGGTAGTTGCCTATGTCCTCAGACACTACCAAAATAATATTTCACTAATGAAAGAAATATTACAAAGAGAGAAAGAACAAATTACCAATGGTAGAAAGGGAAATAATTGGCAACTTTGGGATGTCAAAACTCAAAAGGGGGAGGAGTCTTTATATAGAGTGGGAACTCCTCCCAATCCCATCCCACAATAGATGTGGGACTAAGCTTTTGCCATACAACAACTCTCCACCTTGGCAAAATTCTATACAATTCTCTCACAAAACCAACTTTCAGTAGTGTCTGCAAGCTCCAACTTTCAATTTGTAACAATATTGATCAAGTCCAAACAATGTTTAAACTTGACCGCAGTTACCACTTTTGTTAGCATATCAGCAGGGTTCTCAGTGGTCCGAATCTTATGGATTATGACTCCACCTTCTTCTAGAATCTCTCGTACAAAGTGATATCGAACATCGATGTACTTCGTCCTTGCATGGTAAACCTGATTCTTTGCTAAATGAATAGTACTCTGACTATCACAATGCACTTTGATGTGCCTTTGATCCATTCCTAGTTCACCAAGCAACCCTTGAAGCCAAATTGCCTCCTTTACAGCCTTAGTAATTGCCATATACTTTGCCTCTGTAGTAGACAAAGCCACAGTAGACTATAAGGTGGACTTCCAACTGACTGGTGCTTTTACAAATGTAAACACATAACCAGTAGTTGATCGTCGCTTGTCCAAATCACCAGCGTAGTTAGAATCATAGTACCCAATTACACATTGACCATCTTTATCATCCCGCTGAAATACTAATCCAACATCTAAGGTATTTAGAATATACCTTAGAATCCATTTCACAGCTTGCCAATGTTCCTTTCCAAGATCATGCATATACCTGCTCACAACCCGAACTGCCTGTAAAATATCGGGCCTCGAGCATACCATTGCATACATCAAGCTACCAACAGCACTTGCATACGGTACTTTTGTCATATATTCCCGTTCTGCATCATTCTTTGGTGACATGGAAATACTAAGCTTGAAATGAGGAGCAAGTGGTGTACTAACTGGTTTTGACTTCTAATTTATGCCAAAATGTTTTAGTACCTTCCTCAGATATTCCTTCTAAGACAAACAAAGCCTCCCCAATTTCCTATCTCTAGATATCTCCATACCAAGAATCTTCTTTGCTTCACTAAGATCCTTCATCTCAAACTCCCTATTCAATTAAGTCTTTAACTTCTCAATTTCTGTCTGACTCTTGGAAGCTATCAGCATATCATCAACATAAAGAAGAAGATATATATAGGATCCATCTTGTAGCTTGCGTAAGTACACACAGTGATCATATTTGCTTCTCGAGTAATTTTGCCTTATCATGAACTTGTCAAATCGCTTATACCACTGCCTTGGAGATTGCTTCAATCCATATAGCGATTTGTCCAATTTGCATACCATCTTTTCCTTTCCATCAACTTTGAATCTATTTGGCTGAGACATAGATTTCCTGTTCCAAGTCTCCATGTAAAATTCAATTTTTACATCCATCTGATCACCCAATTTATGACCCATTATGCGATCTTGATCTCAATTGCAAACATAACTGCGTTTGCAATGGCCATTTTGGTTGCAAAATTTGAAACCAAAATGAGAACGGTTTGCCTGGTTTCCAAATTTGCGACGGGACGTGTAAAACCCATGATTCGAGTTAGTGTTTTATATTTAGAATCGGTCGGTTTGACCGTTATTTTCGAGTCGAGTATGTTTCAGAACACGCGTACTGAGCCGACGCCAGTCGCGTATATGAGCTATGAGGGGTCATGTGTACCCAAGTATATGATGATAACGTCATGAATACAGCAGAAAAGAATGAGTTATCAAAATATATGGAAGTATGCAATATTTTTTCTATTTTATTATTCAGTTTGATCGTATAATTAGTTTTAGGCAATTTACCGCGTTAGGACGCGTTATGGGTAGTTTCGATGGGTTGACTGTTATAGAGCATGCCATTATGATGTTTTGTGTGTTTATTTTATTTTTGGGATTTTTCCCGATTTTTTTGGATTTCTTAAATTTTATTTTGAGTAAATAATTATTTTGACTCGAGACGGAGTCGAGTCAAGTATTATTTACAAGAATGCCACCCTATTCTTTTTCTCCTCCCCCCACGCCTTTTTCTTCCAAACCTAGCGCCGCCACCTCCTATGCGTCGCCGCAGCCGCTGCCGGTGCCGCCCGGCCGCCGACCGGCGCCGCTCCAACCCACCACGCTGTCGCCGTGCCGCCCCGACCGGCTCCGGCCCCCGTACGGCCACCGCGACGTCAGAATAGCCACTTCTAGCGCCACGCCCACGACGCAGTTGCGTCGTCGATTCCGACGCCGGAGACCATTGCCGCCGCCGTCCAGTGGCCGCCTCAGCCTCCTTGACCACCTAGCCTGGCCGAATCGAGCCACCCATCGCTGCGCACTGTGTTTGCCATTTTCCGGCGAGCCGCAGCCTCCGTCGGCCATGCCGATACTGCAGATGTGTCGGGTTCGTCGAGACGGTTTTAATGGTACCCTATACG